>CM037152.1:28719115-28764115 GCA_020921065.1 Vaccinium darrowii
AATTATGCATATGCCTTAGCTCCCAAAATTTGTAGTTGCATAACATTCATGTTCCTTTGCAGCAAGGGAAAGTTTGCAATCGGCTATGGATTTGGGGATTGACAACATTATAATTGAAAGTTGATTTAGAGACAAATGGAAGATCACCAATCGGTGGAGGTTACAGTTGCAAACATTCTTCGTCCTTTAGCTAGGTTTTCGAATGCGGATACGACTTTTGTGAAATAGAGCAGCAATAGAGTAGCCCATAAAATTGCTCAAAGAGATGCGAGAGGTCCTGTTTTCTCTACATGGGAGTTTAGGCCTCCTTTGTGACTTCTATCTCCTCTTCAAGGAAATGGATTGGATGTCCGGTTTGAGCTGTTATGATTATCACTAATAAAATTGAGTTCTACCATTTGACCAAAAATAATATTAAAAAAGGAGTAATTTTTTTGACTTTCTGGAGTTATTATGCCCAGTTCCCTCCATTCATTTAGCTTTCACCGACTAAACTTATAAATAAACTACATTTCATAAATTGAAATAAAAGTTACAATTCTAAAACAAATGGAGTAAAATACAAATGAATCTAAAGTCTCGAAGAGGACCACAATAATCTTCGTGCTCGGACTCTACATCATTAGGCCATCGATCACTTCATTTCTTCACATTTGCTAATAAGCATTCCCTTGAGGCTCCTTGTTGGACAAATCCATATGCACTGTTATATCTTCACTTTCTTTCTCATTTCTCTTCATCTCTCTCTCTCTCTCTCTCTCTCTCAAGTTCAGCTTGCGTGTCTCATATTTTCTTTCATCCATTTCTGCATTTCCAGCTGCTTTACCACTTGCAAGTGCCAAATTGCTCCACCCAATTAATAAATAGGATATGATCAACTTCCGTTATCCTTCAAACCAAAGTTTTCTTTAACTGATGGGCCAACTTACGTTGCCTTTGGTGTGCTCTTCTAATAGTAGTGGACATATTGTAATTTCTCTCCTAGTATTTTTTAAACAAAGTGGACGAACAATTTGGACATACACACACACATATAATCTGTGACATAATATCAACTAATATTAGCATAGGATATATAATATCTTTTACTTAGTGTGTGAATGTGAATTGACTTGATTTGAAGTCATGTCTTTTCAGTGACACTTGTTTACTATGGGCGGACACGTCTTTTGTGAACAAAGGTGTCTCTCTTCCCTAGTGACTATCTTTTTGTAGTCACCAGTTAGTCTATATATATATATATATATATATATATATATATATATATATATATATATATATGTGGCATTTATCATTCATTTTATGGAGTTGATTTTCCATATTTTTTGGTTGAGTAAGAGTCCTTTCATAAAAGCGAGTACAAACACGAAGTTCCATTCGTCAGGCCCTCCACTGATGGTGGTAGCCTGATTGGTAGGGAGCCTCACATTCCCAGGGGAGACTCAATTTTGCGTCTTACTAGGTGGCAAGGGATTTTGGGGGTACACATTTATGCCCACTTGTATCTAGGTAGTGCCCCTATGGTCACGCTTGGGGGGGGGGGGGGGGGGGGGGGGGGGGTTGCTACGCTAGTTGCCCCCTCTTACCCTTTATTTGATAAAATTTTTTTTAAAAAATTTTTTTAAAAAAATTTGTACTACTGCTTTGGGGAATTCCGATCAAATAGTTGTAAAGACCCGGTTTCTTAT
This sequence comes from Vaccinium darrowii, assembly GCA_020921065.1. Lineage (NCBI taxonomy): Eukaryota > Viridiplantae > Streptophyta > Magnoliopsida > Ericales > Ericaceae > Vaccinium > Vaccinium darrowii. Next base: position 28,720,804 of record CM037152.1, read on the forward strand.
TAATTATTTTAATAAACTTTCAATAATTTTTATTTTGCAAGCCAAAAGATTTCAATTTGAATTACCTTATCTAGTGGAAGAATATGGTACAGATATGGATTTAATGTTATATTGTATTTACTTTAAAAAAAATGAGAGTCACTAACTTTTCTCCCTCTCTCCTAAGTAGTCTCCAATAACTCATTCAATCCCTATTATTTCTCCTCTGAACTGGAATCTCTCTCCCTCTATCTATCTTTATTTGATTACAACTCTCCTATTAATTCTCTATCTATTCCACTTATTCGCTCCCTTTCAAACTCCCCAATTATCACTCCCTCTATTTAGTAATAACATTGATATCTCTCATTTACTCCCCCACAAAAGTCACGGCATTTTCTCTTTCTCTCTTGGTTTCAACAGGTGTCTCTCTCTCTCTCTCTCTCTCTCTCAATTATTTACTTTATTGATCATTTCAATCTTCATCTCACCTAATGGTTCTCCCTGCTTTAATTTATTTCTTTCAATCTCTATTTTCACTCTAATGGCAATAAATCTCTCACTCTCTATTTACTGTTTTCAGAATAATTAAACTAATTGTGGTCTCTGCCGATTCCAATTCTCTTTGTTGCGCTAAGTCTTCGGAAGAAAGGTAGGGCATCTTAAAACTAACCATTACTTCACTTTAGTTTACTGTTTTATAGTGTTTGTATATGTGGGAGGAGTGTGGAAAATTAGAACACTGGAAATTTGATCGTTATCGAATGGGTAGTAGAAGTAAACAAGTGATGACGTTGAAAAATCGGGAGTTTTGCGCACAATTTCTGTTATGTTATTTTTCGGGTATTTCTGTTCGAATTTAGAGAAAACTCAAAACAGTGAAGTTGTAAATCTCAAAAAATTAAGTAGAGTCCATACAGAACTCATCTCAATTCGAGTTATGTAGAATTTAATATGATTTTTCAAAGTTTCTGCTGTAGTGAAACATGAGACAGATTACAAACTATTTTTAAAAGCCGTTTTCAACCTCTTTAATGAAGGAACTAGAACTCGAGTAAAACACAGAATCTGTTCATAATGTGAATTTTAATGTTCCTGTAAAAACTCGTGATTTATAGAGATAGTTTGCTATTTTTAGTAAATTGAGAAAGTTGCTCGTTTTACATGCCATGTTAAGTTTTTCTTTAACTTTGTGATCGTTTTATTTTCTTGTTATGTTGGATTTGTGTGAACAATGACCCATGTGATGCATGAATCTAATTGTTAAGCATGTTTGATCGAAATGATTTATGTATAAGGATGAAAGAATCTAATCGCGAATTTTGGGGTTGGGACGTGTCCGGTATGGGTCTCAAGCTATGTGCAGTTTATACTTTTAGGTAGCTTTATTGTGTGATCGAGCGGCGAAAGTATACTGTGGGTGGGAGTCGATGCTGGAAAGAAATTGGTGGTGATGTTGTGACAAGTTGTAAGCCATGCGCAGCGTACCCGAGGCAGCTTTGCTGTGTGATCAGGCACCTGGGGTATAATGTGGATGGAATGGAAGCCGGTGATGGATAGTATCTGTTGAGAATAGTGAATTTTTTTGTGTGAATCCAATGTGATGAGGAATGACGTAAAAATTTGAGTATTTCATACGAAATAAAATTTCAGTTATCTGTGTACTTGCTGCATGAGTATCTTTAGTAAAGGAGTGGTGTATGGCGCCATATTGAGTGTAATTTTATCACTCACAGTAGTACTTTTTGTGGCCCTAGCGCCCTCAACTCTAGGTATAGAAGGAGAGGAAGAACAGACTGCTGATTTCGAGGCGATAGAGCAGCAAACCTGTATTTAAAAGAAAATACAGGCGATAGAGCATACAAAATGGATACAAGGGGTGTAATGAACAGGTTGTTTAGGCTGTAAAAATATTGTCTGTTATATGACCACAAGGGGCGTAACGAACAAGTGATAGGCTAATTTTGAGGCCACGGAAGTAATTTTTGATGCCATAAAGGGCAGTTTTAGAGGCTGCAAAACTCTGTCCATTATACGGCCACAAGGGGGTGTAATGAACGGATTTTTTTAGGTGACAACGCGCCATTCAATATATGGCCATAAGGGGTACAACAAATATGACTTTTAAGCATTATTTGATAGCATGCTTTTAGGAATGTTATATTAGAGGAGAAATTATAGCGTTCCACAGAAAGAATCACGCGGAACAGTTTCATCACCAGGCAACAATAACGTTCTTTCCAATTTTTTAGGCAACAATAACGTTCTTTCCAATTTTTAGGCGCCAAGTATTGGCTCCCCAAAATAACCTGTACTTGGCGCCCCAAATTAACACGCGCCCTGTGAAAATCGGAAACCCTCTTCCTCTCACAAACAAAGAACCCAATCCCTCTCTCTCTCTCTATCTCTCTCTCCCTCTCAATCGACCTGCTCTCTTTCAAACCCAGCCACCACTGTTCTCTCTCTCTCTCTCTCTCTCTCTCACTAAACAAAACCCAGCCAAACCTAGCCACCGCCTTTCGAGATGCTCTCCTCTTTGTCTCTCTCTTTCTTTCTGGAACTAACCAAATGCAGCCACCGCTGTTCGAGGTACATCTCTCTCCCTAAAAAAAATTAGGGGGTTTCTTTGTTTTTTCATAGAAATTAGGGCTTGTACTTGTTTGGATGTTGATGATAAAAAAATTAGGGGTTTTCCCCCTGAAATTAGGGCTTGTAATTGTTTGGTTGTTGATGAACATATTTAGTACAATGTTTATGGTGTTATATTCACAGATACCTTCACGAATTCTTAACCTGAAGTTGTTGAGAAGGGAGGTGGCCCTAGGTTCTAGTTTTGTTTCGATTGATCTGTTGTTTATCGTCCTTGGGTAAGCACTCTCCATATAGAGATCTGCTTTCGGTCTCTCTTCCTCGTATTTTTTACCCTTTTCATCTTCGGTTATGGTTAGGGCTTGTTGTCATTACTGTAGGGCTTGTATATAAATTAGGTTCAATTAGTACTTCTGACGTATAATACTAATTTTCATCTCCGTTGAGTGCTCTTTTAATTCTCTCTCTGCCAATTGGCAGCCTATAGCATGGAGGAAAATCATAGGGTAGATAATGGGTTTACAAGTCTTAAGTTTGATTATATAAATACACTTTGTTGCATTCTGAGTTAATTGGTGCTTTTGAGTTTCATATTTGCATTTTGCATTGAAGAGTAGTTGCCCTGAAGTTCCAACTCTTGTGCTCTTTTTTTGGTTAAACGTTGCTGGCTTGTAGCAAATGTATTTTTCATTCTGTAGCAAATGCATTTTTCACTCTCCAAAATGGGGAATATTTTTGTAATGGTGAATTGTTGTTTCTTCATTGAAAGATTTTGGCTTTACAAGTTTTTGTTATGCCTCTTTTTCTTCATCGTATCATTGGCTTATTCTATTTGTCAAACAAGTTAGATTGTGCATGTCAAGTACTTTTATCTAGATTTTGGTGGTCCATTGTTCGGATTAGTAGTAGTGTTAGATTATAGGACCCCGAGCCACACAAATAAGAACTCATAGAGCATTTTCTCCCACTTCATAGGCTATGCTATTTGCAAACTCCAGCAGCTAGGGTCCTGTTTTCAGCACTTTAGGCACTTTACAGAGTTAATTCCAGCTTCTAAACTTTATTCGAGCAAGTGAGATTTTGTAACCAACATGTAGTGCCGGTTTCCAACGTATAACACTTAATATTTTGCACCTAAATACACAATTTCAGCACTTGTACTGTATTTCCAGCAACTTCTACTTTTTTTTTTTTTTTTTTTTCCAGTTTTGGCGATTCTAAGTTGCAGTTTTAGTCCCGAATGAACATATGAAGCAGTTAAATTGAGTTCCATACTAAACAAGACTAGGTGTTCACAGAGAATTTATTTATTGTAATCCATACAAGGTTTGCTCTTAATGTACTATAAATGTTTATGTGCAGGCACGAGGGAAAGGACGTATAAAACCGAAAAAAGAAACTGTTGGAGAACTTCTCGGCAGTATGTTCTAACTCTCTAAACCTGGATGTTATCGTCAATTCATTTGTAGGCATATATTACTGATTTGAATTCTCTGATCCTTTTAGCCTATTCTATGTTCTATGCAGACCTTTGTGCTTTCATAGCTAGGTTCCAGTATCCCATTAACTATAAAAAGTGCTTCTTGAGTGTAGATTTATATGTGGACTCTCGGTTGTTATTTTTCACTCTCTATACGTGTGACATGTTTTTTGTATATCAAGTTATATGGACATAACCGTCATGCATATAGAAAGGAAGCGAGCAACAAAAGTTTTGTAGCATTTCTTGCTTATTTGCTTATTGTCAACAATGTTATATGTCCATGTATGTATGTCTTTATGAGGTCTTCACACAGTGGTAACATATATTAGGAAAAAAGCTTGCTGCTATTACGATGATGGACAAAGATTGGGTGAACTGGAATAGGTAATAAAAATACACATTGGGTAGATATTTTTGCTCATTTTGTTTGGAGCTTCTGGGTAGAGCCTATTACATGGTTGATTGGAAATCGGCAATCTCTAAGAAATTTCCGTTGGCAGAATATGTATTTGGTTTTTGATTGGCACCCGTCCTAAAGAATTCAAGGGCTTTTTGAAGTTCTAGTCAGAATCAGCTCATCAATCTAATGTGCATTTTACTTCTGGCTCACATGCTTGTTAACATATAGGTGTAATTTTAAATCTGTGTGGAAAGCTGCAATCTTTTTAAATTTGTATCGCGAAAATCTGTTCATCCTCTCCGAGTGACGCTTCGGCTGATCTTATACAAATATTTGAGTTGCTATTGGTAATACATTCCTACAAAACAATTATTTAAATGGTAATTGTCAGCTATCTACCTACCTGCCTTAACAAGGCACTTTAGGATGGGTATCTATGAGGATTAATATCCGTGTACTTCTATTTTGATAAATTTTTTGACTAAATCCTCCTGTCTCAATTCTAAAAGTTGTTTTCTATGACTCCATGAAAAATGAATAGTAATCTGATTGCTTGTTGTCCTAGCCTTCATGATAAAGAGTCTTTCGTGTGCATTTGGGATTGCCCTTCATGAGGTTTTCAAAGGGTTCCCGGTTCCTAATTGTTTCTTTTCTGCAAGTAAAATCATCTACCTCATCTGTTTTCCTTGTTTGGAATTTTTGTTCTCAAATTTCAATTTCTTTTTGTCATTTTTGTAGTGTAGGCTGATGTGCATCTATATTTTCCGTTTTCTGGTTTTGTAGGGTAAATGGAATAACTTTTGAGGAGATCAAGCTGGACTTGGCTAGACGCCAACATCAGTCTTCTGAATATAAAGGTAACCATTTCAATTCCTGTTTACTCAAGGCTACTGTTTTAATGCTTTTATCCAAGTTTGAAGTTATTGTGTTATTGCATATGAGTAGTTAGTGGTAGAGTTTTTCAGTCTATCAAAGGAACCTAACATAGTGTATAGTTTGGCAAATTGTGCTCCCCTGACCTTTACCATGAACATCTTTCTCAGAATCTGATTTATTGATGTGTGTTTGTGTTAAGATCTAAGGGAAAGGATAAAGTACAGAACCTAAAAAGTGCGGCGTGCGTTGTACGCTTTTTTTTTGGTAATAATGCCAGAATAAATTGCAACTAAGAGCAAGTCCACCCGTTGGTACCAATATTACCCTTCTAATGAGCAAGTTTTTATTTGATCGTCTGTCATGCATATGACCCTTCCTTGAGGAGTGTTTTTGTTGTCTTAACTCAAAAAATCCCCTATTGTGAATTTGTAAGAATTGAAGGTGATGGATGACTAGGGTGTCGGAGGACCGTCTGCAGTTAAGGCAACAAAAACACTCCTCAAGGAAGACGGATGGCTGCGATTCTATAGAGGATTTGGACTGCTCTTCTTAAATATGTCACTCTATGGAACTACAATGATAGTCACTTATGAACTGCTAGAGTGCTAAGTATGTTGAACTTTCTTTATCTCTTTAGTACCGGTAATTTTCTTAGGGAAGTTCTTAGTCTGGTAGGAGCTAAGGTTTACCTTCTCTTTTATTAGGTCTTCCTTCTCTGTATACACACACATGTTAAGACTTAGCTAGGGGTGATTATTGAAACATACTCTTAAATCCTATACAGTACCCAGGCTAATCAATAGTCTGTTGATTGCTAACTAATGTGACCACTTAACCTGCCTATGTTCTTATTTATCACAAGTCATAACCATTTTTTTTAACATCACAAGTGGGATTGCACGTAGCTGTCTATTAGTAAGTCCAAAAAACCAAATGACAGTGTTAAATGTTTTAGTCTATACTTTGTAATTCATCTACAGATGTGTGATCTAAACTCTGTTACTAAGTACATAAAACATAACAAACCTAAACACTATTAGCCCATTAGTCTTATCTTATTGATGTTCATGACTTTTTGAGGTGTATTGATTAAGATTTTTTGTTTTTGCAGTGTACAAAATGAACAAGAGGAGAAGCTTATTGCAAAGGACTATTTTTTTATTGCGTTGTACCGTAGCGTAGATTGTTTATTAGTAGGCACATGCACATTTCTGTTTACTAAGTTATCTCGGGGGACACCCTAGGTTTTTAAGATGTTCTTTGGATATATATCAAACTTAGTGTCTTGCTCTTTGTTACATAATTTTTGTACTTGGATCTTTTTTTTTTTTTTTGATCAAATTGTACTTGGATCTTTTGATACAAGTAATGTTGGATACATTTTATCAATTGTCTCGGTTTTATGATATTGGATACAGAGGCTTGGTATTTACTGTTGGGTTTGAATTAAATTTATCAATAAAATATAGTGCAACAAAAAATAATGCAACATCATAATGCTATCAAAAGTGTGCATTCATAGCATTCACAAAATGTAGCAGACATCAAATGCTATAATAGGCTTCCATGTTATAGCTTGCGGAGAATGCTATAGAAGAGCACTATATTGTAGCAGGCAGAAAATGCTATAATAGCTACCCCATACGATAGCATTCCAAGAATGCTATGGAAAGTTTGGACTTTTAATGGCGTGGGATAGAACAGCATTCCTCAAAATGCTATCTATTACTTTCCATAGCATTCATCGCCTGCTATGGAAAGTGATTTTTCTTGTAGTGGCGTAATGAACGGGTTCTTGAAGCTATACAATACTTTTCATTATATGGTCACATGGGGCATAATGAATGAGTATAATGAAGGCAATTTTTTTAGTCCATAAGAGGAGTCATAATTAAGGACGTAAGGCCAATTTTTTGAGACGACAAAAACACCATCAATTATATGGCCATAAGGGGCGTAATGAACAGGTTCTTTAAGCCACAAAACACCGTTCATTATATGGCCATTAGGGGTGTAATGAACGGGTCTTTTAGCTGCAAAATATTGTCCAATATATGTCCACATGGGGAGTAATGAACAAGTATCTTGTGAATCATAAAAGCGATATTTGCGTTGACTTCTTTTGGTTTGACCCATAAAAGATTGTTCACTATATGTCCACATGGATAGTAATGAACAAATATTTTGTGAACCAAACCAATGACAATGAGCAATGTCTCTACGTCGGCTTTGGCTATGGACTGAACTTGACTTTTGTGGCCTTTGTTATGGCTTTTTCTGTGGCATATCCAAGCACTGAGACTAATTTTGGTTTTCTCACTCGACCTTTTGAATCTCCAGTAAGGAAGAAACAGACTTTTACTATGGGAAAGTCAGTTTACGTCCTAAGGAAAACTGTGGTTTGGAGAGAGGGAGAACGGAGTTTGAAACCACACTTGAAATTCGCTGAATTGCTTCGTGCTTCCTTCTTCTTCAGACTTTACTTTTTGTTTTCTCTCTTTTTTTTTCTCCGCAAATCCTCCCCTTTTACTGATGCAATTCTCTCCATTATATAGGCAGATGAAGAGGCAGTTTCTCACGTTCACTTCTGCCACAAAACCGACCTACAAACTCACATAAGTGGTCTTTTTTTTTTTTTTTCTTTCTTTCTTTCTTTCGTGTGCGTAGAGAACCAAATGAAATTGGTTTGCCCCATTAGCCCACGTTTGCCAGTGAGGAGATCATGGTCATACACGTCGCCTTTTGTCGCACCCCACCCTGGCAAAATAAAACTTGTACAAAGTGACAGGACACCTGTCACCACCTGTACGCCTTTCCGGCTTCTCACGAAAATAATACTCAAAATTAGACCACAGCTCGCAGCAGAACCAATAAAAAATAAACAGGCGTTCACACCTCCACATCAATTGTACAGTCAACTATATTAGACTTGTACTGAACCACACCAACCTCACATTATATAGTCATTCTACAACACCCTCTAACTGACAGAATTATAAAACTCAACCTCTATGAACACCTGACTGACACCCTGGCACTGTAGTGGACCGACGTCTAGCTCAACTGAGAATCTGCAACCAAAAAGGTTACAGGAGAATGTACGTTAGCAACATAATAAATGGAAATGATAAGTATTTAGATGGATCGAAGCATAAACACACACCAACACATTTGCTTAAACAATTCAGATGGATCACAGTTTTAAACATCACACCCACACTTTTATCTCAAAAACACAGCCCACCATATTTATTTCAAATATGCAGCCCACCGGCTCATCTCAAAACATGGCCCACCGGCCCATCCCAAAAACACAGCCTATCGGCTCATCTCAAAAACACGGCCCACCGGCCCATTTCATCAACACACCTTTGCAGGTTTTGTAAAATATTTCACATTTTCTTTCGCCCACCGGCCCATTTCATCAACACACCTCTGTAAGTTTTACAAAATATTTCACATTTTCTTTCACAATATAAAATAATATCAAATCAATTTACCCAATGTGCCAACGAGTCGCCAACCTCACGACCGGGAGTTATGACGGTACCGTTACCTCGCTCACAGGCTCACATATAGTGGCGGTGACGAGGGCCATTCTTTATCACCAATGGTAGGTGCAGCCCACACAGAAAGCAAGAACTAAGCTTGCACTGCCCACATTTGGCACAGCCCACGAATGCAAGTTGCCAACCTTGCAAACTAAAATATTGGCACAGCCCACGCTACAAGATGCCAACCTTGTAACTTTTTGGCTAAAATGCTGGCACACAGCCAGATGGCACAGCCCACGAATGCAAGTTGCCAACCTTGCAAACTAAACATTGGCACAAGAGGCATAAAATATTCTCTTTTCACCCACCAGAAATCATTTGATCCATCACTGAAAATCATTTAATCCGTCCAAACACAATATTTTTAACATATACAAAAATTTCAAGGAGAGTTTTCAAAACATCAATAATCACACCACACATTTGAAAACACCACATAAACACTACACATTTCTATTTATTATAGAGGCTGTACATTCTCACCTGTCACAACAGAACCAACTCCGCCATAGACTTAACCTCTATGCACCAGAAGTGTCACCACGACCATCTTACAGTATCATCACCTATGACATCAATTATGTATCACCCATAAGCTCTCTACCAAAAATTTATGCCCAAATGCAAGTGAAATGCATGAAAATGCATACTACGACCCAACAGTGCTGCACTCTGCGAATTTCCAGAATTTATCTACTCATCCATTTCCCACGAAATTTTCACCACCAACTCCAGAATCACACTTTATCATCATATCCAAAATTCAGAATTTTCTGAGCTCCGTAACTATTTTTAAACAACCTCCACACAAACCCAGAACTTGCTGAAAATTCCCCAAAACAGATTTTTCCCCAACTTCAAATTAAAAACTGCTATTCTCTGGAAATAATTAAGGCACAACCCATACATCGTTTCAAAGGTATACGAGTCTAGTTTCATAATCAAAAGACGGTGTACCAATCGGATACCCGAGCTAGAAGTTATAACCTTTTTCCCCAGATGTGTCAGTGCTGTCTGTACGAACATGAACCTGACAGCAAATTGATTCACGAATTTTCTTATTTTCTGTACTTCGAATTAAATTCTGAAAATTTTACAGAACACCAAGAACATCCATGGGTAGCTACTGTAAAAATCTCATAAAATTACGACTTCTAGAACCATGTCTTAAAATTCACCAAAAACCGTGGCAGATTTGGTTTTTCACAAAATCAGTTAGTGAACACCTTTACCCCCTTCCACGAATTTCATAAAAACAAACCCCAAATCACTCTTATGAGATGCAAAATCAGTGATTAACTTATAAAAGAACAACATATATCAAAAATTTCGGAAATTAAACTCCAATTCGTACCTCAGTTTTGGGTTTTCCCCAATTTTTCCTTCCTTCTCCTCCTCCTTCTTCTTCTTCTTCTTCTTCTTCTTCCTCTTTCGGTCTTTCTCCCCTTCCAGGCAAAGTCTACCCCTCTCTCCTCTCTGATTACATTCAGCCCAATAAGAAGAAAAAGAAATAAAATATCTGATGCCCAAATTACACTTTGCCCCCCCAACTTACATAGCTATTAGCTTTAAGTCCAACACTTATGAAAATTACCTTTCTCTTCTTTCCCTCTTCCATAAGTCGGGTCTCGCAGACACCTCAAACCGTACCCCACATATACAAGCATACCGATAGGTCCGCTAGCAACACGTGAAAAGGTATTCAAATATTTTTAAAATAATCCGGGGTGTTACAATTCTCCCCACCTTATGAAATTTCGTCCTCGAAATTTTTGCTTCCCATTATCAAATAATTCTTTGCATCGCTTCACACTTTCCCAAGTACCTTGCTCAATCTAATAACCTCGCCACAACATTTTCCCAACAAAAATATCCTGGTGCATCATACTTGATCTCCCGTATACAAAATTTCTCGTAGTTTCTCCACATAGCGCGAATATTCGTTTGATTACCCAATTTTCAATTCGCCTTCCCAATAAATTTCAACACAATAAACTTGACCCAAAGGACTGTAACAAGATAAAATATTTAAGCTCCTTCAGAAATTCTAATCAATTTCCCAAACACATGTCACCTCACCAAACCAAATTCAACATTCCTCGTATCGCCTCACGAACCTTTTTTTGACCACCTAAACATCATCCTCACAATCTTTTTTTTTTCCTGCTCAAACCCAACTTTGTTCCTGATTATTAACAATATCCTCTGCACAACCACTAGCTTACCCAAAATTTTTTTTTCCCACCTTCTCAGACACTCTAATCATTCTATCTGTCCAACACACCACCAAATTTCTGAGGAAGGAACCCCATTGTTTACCTATCATTCAACAATGCCAATTATATCCCATACTCAACTGTAAACAAGCAGCGCACAATTCTATAAACTCCGGTTCAACTCTGCCTCAACGACAAATACCCATAAATTGATCGCTTAATGCTCCTCACTTTAGTAATCAATCTACAGTTCCCACTTAAACCATGGTTGCCAACCAATCAAATGTTTTGCCCTTGGGTGTATTGCACCTCTCAAAATGTAACCACAAACATTTCTGTTTCTTTTTTTTTTTCCAACACTTCCATCTAGAACATAAAATCATTTAGGCTTTCTGAATCACAAAATCCTCAATATCGTCATATACTTAGTACTAAGGACAAACTTCACACAAACCAAAATAATTTGCAGCTCTAACCTATTTTAATCATCTCAACAGGTCACATATCAAAATACCTTATTCGTTCTTGCTCCCGAATTTCGTAACACTCGTTAATTGCACTAGAGAATTCACAAACACCCAAACATCCTTTGGTTCACTGTTACCATATACAACTTCTTCCACCCAAAAATAACCTCAATTTACACTCACTACATATCAAGGTCATATGCTTTCACCTACTATAACAGAACTACAAAAATAACTTCAGTATCATGATCAACAATTCAACTAGAGCCAAATTTTACCCAATTATTCTTCTCTCTTAGAATCCTCCCACAATAAACAAACAGCCATTCATATTTCCACATATACGACCAAGATGATATTCTACCAAACTCCATATTTCATATTCTCGTGCAGTAACCAGTTAGTCATTCTACACTCCTTATTTATACAAAATCGACAATATTCTCATTCCCAATAAATGGCATATGCGAAAAGACTTTCACCTTATCCCACCTGATATGATGCTCACGAAAACCATGTGATACTCACTAAAGTCAACCACATTGTAATTTTAAAGGAAATCAATATACAATCTCAATACCCTGATCATTATATCCACCAATGCAACATCCATAACCAATATCATTTCCAAAAAGACATCTGCAAACTTGAAATGTCCCTAAGTTGATAAAACAATAGTTTCTATAACAACCTCACCCACTAAAATCATAACAACTCAATCCAATGAAATTTAGGAATGTCTAAAACTCTCAACTAAAAGAATCCAGCTGAAGTCCTAACTTACGCATTTCTTTCTTCCGGATGTCCACATATTTTACTGTATAGCTCACATATTCATACTCTCATCCATAAAGTCACATATTAGTACAGTCTCTTTGACAGCCGTCCGAAAATAATTTCACTTATTCACATTTAACCATTAATATCCACTGTCTGATCATGCACTACCAAATCAAATATAAGTCAACCATCGCATTCGATCCTCAGTCCCCTTAACTTCCGTGTTACGCCACCTAAAACACTTATCAGAATCTTATATCATTGTATTCTCTTCAAATATACTACCAATAATCCCAAACCCCCAAATTTCCATACCTTTTTGCATGCCGTAACTGTAACTCAAAACTAACCCATCTTTCAACTCCTAATACCTTTCCCACACATGCACAATACACAAAGCACTGCCCTTAAGAAAAGTTAAGGACCCGAATCCAAATTTAGTAACAATCAACTCAACATCTATAACCAGACTTTCCAACCCGTAATAAAATATTGACTACTTCTCCTGCTACAATCCACAATATCGCAATTTGTCCAAACCCATTTATAATTCGTTTCGCTACACCTAACACCAGATTCCTCTCAGTTTTGTCGATTCACATGCTCAAGTTTATCCTTAAAAACTATAACACCCTCACAATATTCTGAATATCAAGGATAGATAAATGTCTAAATCCTACTGAATACCTCAAGTAACCCCCTTTTTTTTTTACTGTACATCTCAATATCCGTAAGACTGCCCAAAAACCTATGAACAATATCAAATCCCAATCTTACCTCAGCACACAACTTTGATAGACCAACTCCAACTTCGCAACTAAACTGACGACCATCACATAATTACTCCCACAATACGCTGATCAAAATCAAACAAAAATTATCCTTCACCCAAATCACATATGAAAGTAAACTGCTCAATACTAAGAATCTCCAAATGGTATATAAAATCACGGGACCACGTCAGTACTCAGTCCAGTCATCCAAAAGAAAATTATCTACAAACATTAAGTACTTGGACTAAACATTTTATTTCACCCATTCATTCTCCACAATATCCATACCATTGTCTCCAATACCCTCAAAGTAATAATCAACACGTGTATACAATCTCCTCATCAACAGTCTATCTCATTAGAAATACGTACCACATCTTCCAACTAATTTTATACCTCTATAGGACCTGTAATTCCAATAAATTCTTTAACATCTGTACCATGTCCTCATTTCTAATCACATTAAGCTCTTAATACATCGATCAAAAGCAGAACCACACATTACATAGTAAATACACAGATACGCTCTTTAACAATCGACACCTTCTCTTCTGCATGTACCTCTATGCACACCTTCATCCACTCACACGTAGTAATAGAGCGACATCAGAGGTTTGTTTTGAAGTGTGATGGCCAGTCACTCTTCAAATCAATCCACCATGTCATTCATAACCACCACGCTGAGCATTTTCTCTGCCAATCCCAGCATAACCTCTAACATTCTAGCATTTGGGTCAAACTAATTTACTTACTCATGTTGGCACCTTTGTCCCTCCACACTAACACACGCAAACATATGATACTTCTGTCCCATCACTTTCTTCTATCAAGCTGCTGCAAAAACATAACATAAAAATATGCATGAATCCTACATGTATGTATGCACCCACTACCCTCACCCCTAAGACACTCTTCTCAACATTCTAGGTTTTACCTAGACTCAACAACTCAAAACAACACCGCCTATGGTCCACCACAAGTGCCACACTCTCAAAAAGTCTACAGAACCTATAACCTAGGCTCTGATACCAAAACTGTCGCACCCCACCCTGGCAAAATAAAACTTGTACAAAGTGACAGGACACCTGTCACCACCTGTACGCCTTTCCGGCTTCTCACGAAAATAATACTCAAAATTAGACCACAGCTCGCAGCAGAACCAATAAAAAATAAACAGGCGTTCACACCTCCACATCAATTGTACAGTCAACTATATTAGACTTGTACTGAACCACACCAACCTCACATTATATAGTCATTCTACAACACCCTCTAACTGACAGAATTATAAAACTCAACCTCTATGAACACCTGACTGACACCCTGGCACTGTAGTGGACCGACGTCTAGCTCAACTGAGAATCTGCAACCAAAAAGGTTACAGGAGAATGTACGTTAGCAACATAATAAATGGAAATGATAAGTATTTAGATGGATCGAAGCATAAACACACACCAACACATTTGCTTAAACAATTCAGATGGATCACAGTTTTAAACATCACACCCACACTTTTATCTCAAAAACACAGCCCACCATATTTATTTCAAAAATGCAGCCCACCGGCTCATCTCAAAACATGGCCCACCGGCCCATCCCAAAAACACAGCCTATCGGCTCATCTCAAAAACACGGCCCACCGGCCCATTTCATCAACACACCTCTGCAGGTTTTGTAAAATATTTCACATTTTCTTTCGCCCACCGGCCCATTTCATCAACACAGCTCTGTAAGTTTTGCAAAATGTTTCACATTTTCTTTCACAATATAAAATAATATCAAATCAATTTACCCAATGTGCCAACGAGTCGCCAACCTCACGACCGGGAGTTATGACGGTACCGTTACCTCGCTCACAGGCTCACATATAGTGGCGGTGACGAGGGCCATTCTTTATCACCAATGGTAGGTGCAGCCCACACAGAAAGCAAGAACTAAGCTTGCACTGCCCACATTTGGCACAGCCCACGAATGCAAGTTGCCAACCTTGCAAACTAAAATATTGGCACAGCCCACGCTACAAGATGCCAACCTTGTAACTTTTTGGCTAAAATGCTGGCACACAGCCAGATGGCACAGCCCACGAATGCAAGTTGCCAACCTTGCAAACTAAACATTGGCACAAGAGGCATAAAATATTCTCTTTTCACCCACCAGAAATCATTTGATCCATCACTGAAAATCATTTAATCCGTCCAAACACAATATTTTTAACATATACAAAAATTTCAAGGAGAGTTTTCAAAACATCAATAATCACACCACACATTTGAAAACACCACATAAACACTACACATTTCTATTTATTATAGAGGCTGTACATTCTCACCTGTCACAACAGAACCAACTCCGCCATAGACTTAACCTCTATGCACCAGAAG
This sequence comes from Vaccinium darrowii, assembly GCA_020921065.1. Classification (NCBI taxonomy): domain Eukaryota; kingdom Viridiplantae; phylum Streptophyta; class Magnoliopsida; order Ericales; family Ericaceae; genus Vaccinium; species Vaccinium darrowii. The sequence continues at coordinate 28,736,302 of CM037152.1, forward strand.
TGTCACCACGACCATCTTACAGTATCATCACCTATGACATCAATTATGTATCACCCATAAGCTCTCTACCAAAAATTTATGCCCAAATGCAAGTGAAATGCATGAAAATGCATACTACGACCCAACAGTGCTGCACTCTGCGAATTTCCAGAATTTATCTACTCATCCATTTCCCACGAAATTTTCACCACCAACTCCAGAATCACACTTTATCATCATATCCAAAATTCAGAATTTTCTGAGCTCCGTAACTATTTTTAAACAACCTCGACACAAACCCAGAACTTGCTGAAAATTCCCCAAAACAGATTTTTCCCCAACTTCAAATTAAAAACTGCTATTCTCTGGAAATAATTAAGGCACAACCCATACATCGTTTTCAAAGGTATACGAGTCTAGTTTCATAATCAAAAGACGGTGTACCAATCGGATACCCGAGCTAGAAGTTATAACCTTTTTCCCCAGATGTGTCAGTGCTGTCTGTACGAACATGAACCTGACAGCAAATTGATTCACGAATTTTCTTATTTTCTGTACTTCGAATTAAATTCTGAAAATTTTACAGAACACCAAGAACATCCATGGGTAGCTACTGTAAAAATCTCATAAAATTACGACTTCTATAACCATGTCTTAAAATTCACCAAAAACCGTGGCAGATTTGGTTTTTCACAAAATCAGTTAGTGAACACCTTTACCCCCTTCCACGAATTTCATAAAAACAAACCCCAAATCACTCTTATGAGATGCAAAATCAGTGATTAACTTATAAAAGAACAACATATATCAAAAATTTCGGAAATTAAACTCCAATTCGTACCTCAGTTTTGGGTTTTCCCCAATTTTTCCTTCCTTCTCCTCCTCCTTCTTCTTCTTCTTCTTCTTCTTCCTCTTTCGGTCTTTCTCCCCTTCCAGGCAAAGTCTACCCCTCTCTCCTCTCTGATTACATTCAGCCCAATAAGAAGAAAAAGAAATAAAATATCTGATGCCCAAATTACACTTTGCCCCCCCAACTTACATAGCTATTAGCTTTAAGTCCAACACTTATGAAAATTACCTTTCTCTTCTTTCCCTCTTCCATAAGTCGGGTCTCGCAGACACCTCAAACCGTACCCCACATATACAAGCATACCGATAGGTCCGCTAGCAACACGTGAAAAGGTATTCAAATATTTTTAAAATAATCCGGGGTGTTACACCTTTTTTGTGATTAGAATCACAAAACTGATTTTGAGTTCTCTAGTTAAGCACAATATTCAAGAAGCCTATTTCTACTTCTTTTGTTTGTTAACCAAGTGAGCTTTTACCAACACTTACGTGGCCCACAAATTAAACCCAATTAGCAATTTGGGTTGTCAATTGGCAGCTTGTTAATTTGGAACTTGACATTTAATCATTATTATTATTTTGTAACCATTAATAAGGTTAAGTTTCATATTCACTCAAATTAATGTTCAAAATTTGTATCTCAACAGTTTTCCTAAAACGTTTTATTATAGGTTGCTGAAAATCGCACAATGGCTGGAGCCGCTTTTCGAGCCATTTCAATCCAAGGGCGCTGGCTGCTATTGGGCTTGACCAGATAGCTCAAGGCATGTTCTGGAAATCTGCGAACGGTCTATTTGAATGTCAAACATGATGCCTTTGATAACGAATACCTTGACTAACATCTAATTGTCCTACGCTCAACACAAGGCATAGTGATTCCCTTCCACAATAATGAAGAAAAGAAATTATAATTCGATAGAAGTGATACAAGTAAATGTGTTTTTTTACATGAAATTGTCAACCAAAAGGGAACTCGGCCTATGCAGCTTACAATAATGGAATAAATTAGCAGGATATTTGAGTTGTGTAGGAGAGATTAGGGAATTATCTGAAAAGAATTTTATTAAGAAAAAAACAGTGTAACTGCTACCAAATAACACAAAGTCCAGATAGTATCCTAGCATCCAAAGCAAGAATTACTCGGTCGAAATATATAAAACTACAACCAAGAATGGTGGCTAAGTAAAAGTAAATTAATAATGGAGGTAAATCAAGAATCAGGGCCGGCCCAGGCCTAGGGCACTCAAAAAACCTCCAAAAATTGGGGCACCCATGAGTTTTAGTAGTATGCTTGGGTAGGGATTTGTTATAGCCCAAATGGAAAATAAAAAGGCTCAATAAAAAAATAAAAAGGCCTAAAATAACTGTAATGAGCATTGGGCCTAAATGCCCAAACTAAAACAAATTTAAAGTTATTTTTAGTAAACTGCAGACCTCTGGTGAGAGAAACGAAGGGTTTTCTTTGCATGTTTTCTAACTGAAGGGTTTTTAACCTGCATAATAATATATTTGGTGAGAAGAAAATGCTGTCACATGGAAATCTGATTATTACCGAGAGTGAAACTGTTAATTGAGTGACAAAGATGCACAGATGTCTCAAACTTTAACTTCTATATGTAGACTGATTTGCAACAAATCAATCACCCCAATTGGGTTAGTCAGTTTCAGTTGGAAACTATAATCTAATGAATCGTAGACACTAAAATTTTGTAATTTTTTACTCATATTGATCTTTATTTTCTCCTTATTAATGCTGAAAACAATTGGCCCACGGCGAACTCAAGAAATTGGGGAACCAACTTGAAATCTGTTGGCAATTTTGGTCCCAAAATCAAATAAAAGCATATCTGTGAAATATTAAGCGCACCCAAAAGAAAACAGGAACACAAGGAATTAACGTAGTTTGGCCCCACTCCCTACTTCATAACCAAAGTTTCAATGTATTATAGGTTTACAACAAGAAGACCAAAAGATAGCCAAACTCCAAAACAACTCAAATGGACTGATTTTTTTCGTTTCTCTTTTGTACTCTCCACCTAATTCTTAATTTCCTATATATTACAGCGATGCATCAATGCCTTTATATAAAATTAGGTATGAAGCCACGTGCTATGTAAGGACCCGTGGCTTTAAGTGATTTTTCAAGAATAAAGTTGAAAAAATGTGAGAAATGTTAAAGTGTAATGTAGGGCTAATGTGTAGTAAAAAATAGCACTTGGATGCATTAGTCATACATTGGAACATAAGGAGTGTGTGTGAATAAGTGGTATGTGTGTGTGCGTGTGTGTCTATATATATATATATATTGTGTTAGGGCTAAAAACCTCACAAAACACACTCTCCCTTCCTCCTCACCCAGCCGGCTGCCCTCTTTCTTCTCCTCTCCAAAATTTCTTCCACAAAATCCACCAAATTCACCTCCTACACGCAAATGCTTCAAGAATCATCCTAAAATCTGTCATCTACGCGTGATTTGGAGTCGGGGTCTTCTTGGAATCACCTTGGAGATACTTCTTTTGGTTGGGATTGCAAGAACAAGTTAGGATTTTCATTTCTCTCACCAATGGAGCTTAACCCTTGAGGTAGGAAACTTATTTCTACTTGCTTTAAGTGTATGTTGTTTGAAATATTGCAACACACTTGTCTCTCCCTGTTGAATTCATGTCAAGCTTGGACACTACCATGAGAGTTGATTTTGATCTTGGGTGAGCTTGATTTCCATACATTTGTCTGGTTGATCCATGAATTAGTTGTTGATACATCCTTCTTTCATGTTTAGTTGTGATTTGGAACCTCAAATTTGACTTGGGTTGAAACCCCCTTCACTTTGGAAAGGCTGTTAAATATCTGCTCATGAGGGCAGTTGGATCGATCCACTTTTGAGGTGGATGGATCCAAAATGCTTCTATTCAGCTCAAAACCAAAATGGATCAATCCACTTTTGATGGTGGATCGATCCAAACCCCCCTTAAGTCCCAAAAATTGTTTTCTTCAGTTTTGGTCTCTTGCTCGGGTTTGTACTTGACATATCCATTCCCCACACCTCGAAAGCTATTGGAAAACTCGTCCCTAGCCTCTCATGGTATGATTTATGACATGTCTTGATTTCTCGCGTACTTGAACACACTTTAACTTAATTGAAATCGATATAGTACGAGATTTTGAACGAAACGGATTATATGAATGTTTTGGACACATGAGGACTAAATGGATATTTGAAAATGCTAATTATGAATACTATAGTCATCGTTCGATGCGTCCTTGACCATGGGTGCACAGAACCCACAAAATCCGGCAGAGGTTCATGGAGCCCACGAAATCCGGCAAAGGGATATATTCTCTATTAAAACATATTTTGTGGAGTGTTTGAAAATGTCATGTTTTATGAAGAATACGGCATTTTGATGAAATTGGATACACGACACGATTTGCAATGACTAAGAGGAAATTGATGGACACTTGGGTTATTTTTGAACATTTTGTTATTTCCTTAAGACACTTGGGTACTTGGTTGGGCATTTGGGTATCTTGTAAACATTTAGACATTGAGTTGATCAATGGTAGTCCCTACTAGTCAATTCATTCATCTTTGCTATATTACTATGTGCGTCTTTCATTCTCTATACCCTTATCGTTAGTAGAAAAGTCTCCTATTAGGCTAGTGAGCTCATCCTATTATTTTCAGGTTACCGGCAAGGAGCATGATGTGGATGATGGACGTGTGAATGCATCTCATGTCTTTTGAAAGCTTTTGAAGGAGAAGTTATTTGATCATCTATTATTATTAGTAGTATCTTTTTGAAAAGATGAGGTTGTAACTCTTTAATAATTCGTGATCATTTGACTATGTACTCAATGTAATAGTAATTTGATAGTTTCGCTAGTTGTGTATTTGGGTACGGATATTCGTTGACTTAGACGTAAAACTTTGACTCATGGAGATGGTTCGGATTTGACCTATGAAAATGTTGACTTTTATTTTGGAAAGTTGTTATTCATATATGTTATAAAATTAAAGGCGTGACATGCTACGCATGAGATTAATGCCCGTCAGTGTATGCCCGTTACTTAAGTAATAGAAATAGCTTAGGAACCAGGTCTATTTGCCATATTAATCTTTGAAAACATTCCTTATGGGGAAAAAGGTGCTTTAGGATGAGAAGTAATTGAAGCAGTGAAACGTGCACTCGTTCATAGTTTCATAAGTTCCCTGCTAGATGGGTTTCGAACCAAGGGTTGAGAAAGGGGAGTTCAACTATGTGGAGGGCAGAAACCAAGAGATGCTATTGCACAGGGTGTTCCAAAAAATGCTCCGAGTCCAAGTACTAAAAGTTTGACACAAAGATAATTAAAGATGCACACATTATACGAGATAATGAAAGGCTCAGTTGATCCCATAGGAAAATGTACATAGTTTGTTTCTGAAGTTGAAGCATAATAACTACACATTTGATTTCAAAGTTTAGGACCTGAAAGACTTGGCTGGAAGCAACTCGCATATACCAAAAGGTTTGCTTCCTTCCTTCCACAGAGAGAGAGAGAGAGAGAGAGAGAGAGAGAGAGTTTTCAGTATATTTCTTCCGCTAGCAAGTGGATGCAACACAGTCAAGAAGTAACAAAGAGGCCCTACATTGATTTCCAACAGATCTGACACAAGTGGTGAACCAAAAATTACATCTGTACCAAGCATTGCCCAAGGTAAATAAATCGCCTACAACTTGGAAGATGGTACCGTGGCATGTCAACAATTTTCAAAAAAAGAGCAAGAACTGAAAATTATGGGTTTTTGTCAACACGACGCTTGAGAGAAAATAAACTTACCTTGAGAGTAACGAGACCGTAAATATTAATATTGGCATTTGGAAATTCTCTACTCCGAATGTAAAGCAGCATAAAAACCAGTGACACTCCTAGAAATAGGGACCACAACCAACAAATGACAGACAATGCCTAAACCAACCAGTAAATAGAGGAGTGAAAAACAAAAGGAAATGTAGTACATCATCAAATACAAAACCACTTACAAGTAAAATAGGAGAACGAAAATGGAGAGTAGACACTTTCAAGGCTAAAACCCAATCAACGTCGTTTAAACTCAAAAGATGATGAGAGAGAGAGGGAGAGAGACCTAATGAGCAACGTCTAAACTCAAAAGATGATGAGAGAGAGAGAGAGAGAGAGCACAAGAACAAAACAGAATTCTAACTTGATAATAAGACCTTCCGAGTCAAGATTCCAACATGTTAGATGACCAATTATCCCAAAAACTTGCTCAAAATACGCTCCCGAGTCAAGGTTCCCGGAATACTCTGGGAGCGTATTTTGAGCAAACTTTTTGGATAATTGATCATCTAACATGTTGGAACCTTGATTCGGGAGGTCTTAGCTTATCAAGTTAGAATTTTGTTTTGTTCCTGTGCGCTATCTTTCTCCCCCCGTCTCTCATCTTTTTTGAGTTTAGACGTTGATTAGGTCTCTCTCCCTCTCTCTCTCTCTCTCTCATCATTTTTTTGAGTTTAAACGTTGCTTATTATGTTTTGGCCTTGAGAGTGTCTACTCCATTTCTGTTTAGTGATTTTGTATTTGATGACCTACTACATTTGCTTTTGTTTTTCACTCCTCTATTTGCTGATATGTTTAGGCATTATCTGCCATCCATTGGTTGTGGTCCCCATTTCTAGGTGTGTCACTAGTTTTCATGCTGCTTTACGTTTGGAGTAGAGAATTCTCAAAAGCCAATATCAGCATTTACGGTCTCGTTACTCTCAAGGTAAGTTTGTTCTCTCAAGCGTGGTGTTGGTAAAAACCCACAATTTTCAACTCTCGCTCTTTTAATGAAAATTGTTGATATACTACGATACAATCTTCTAACTTGCAAGCGATTTATTTACCTTGGGCAATGCTTGATATGGATGTAATTTTTAGTTCACCACCTGTGCCAAATCTGTTGGGAATCATTCTTGGGCATCTACATTACTTCTTGACTGTGTTTTACTTACATCATTAACAGGCAAACTCCAAAATTGCCAGAGAACAGGCCAAGAAAAAAGCAGCACGTAATCAACCTCCAAACCTAGATGTTCAACAAAAGTAATTAGCAAAAAAAAATCATATGGCAAATGGTAAGAAAAACAAACCTTCATGAAATGAAAGATTAAGGTTTGAGTGTTGAATCATACTCATGTGGAATACTAGAAAAATTCACATGGCACATGAGGGTTTTTGCTGACGCGTTTGAATGCAGGTTCATGTCCCTGTGTGTTTGTGTCAACAAACCATTGAAATCATCATGTCAAAACAGGTATGAATTCATGCTCATTTCAAAATAAGTTTGATTGAAGACGGGAAAAAAAATTGTGAAAGAGGAAAAGCCGAAAAGGCAATGACCTTAGATGTGTCTTTTCCGTCAATTATATATCAAGGGTCTAAAAGGAAGGAACATGATATCAATTTGGCAAATCCGACAATTAAAGGCCGAGGTTATAAGGATAGGACTCCAATATAAAATAACTTTTTAAAGTACAATATTTGGGTGTGATTAAAAAAAGGTATAATAAAAAGGTACAATATTGGAGATTGATAATTCCTCTGGTGGTGTTTGATTAACAACTAAGAAATCATAGAGATGGAAATTTACCTCCAAACTGTGGATACTTGTTCACATATCAAGGCAATACATGCAGGATGAAGTCCAAACAGACGTGGTAGTGAAGAGCAAACATACGGTCCCATAAGCATTGGTTATAGAAGGAAGAGTATTGTATCATCTGCAAAAATAAGAATAAAAAACGAAAAATGAAGGTCGGTATTGCTGAAAAGAATTGACTAAGAGAAAAATCCACCCATTGAATATTAGGAAAATTCAAAAAAAGCCCCTGAACTTTGACCACAATGTCACATAAGCCTCCAAACTTAACTAAATGTTAGTTAAACCTCCAAACTTTACACATTATCATGCCCATGCCGTTTCAAATGGAAAACATCGACGTGGCACCCGGGCATACCAAAACGATGATGTAGAGCACCTGGGCACCCTTGCCGAGAAACTCCTCCAAGCCAAAGACTTCAACGGATCTCGCGACTTCGCCGTCTTGGCCCAAGAAACCGACCCTTTGCTCGACAACCCCGACCAGATCCTCGCAGTTGTCGACCTCCTCATCACCTCCCAGAAACGCATCAACCACCCTGACTACTATGCCCTCCTCCAAATCAACTACAACCACCAGCACAAGAACCTCGACAAAAACCACTTTGCCCTTGCCAACACGGCCTTCCGCCTCGTCGCTTAGGCGTTGGGGGTACTCTTCGACTCGGTTTACAAGCTAAGTTTCGATAAACAGACAAACACAAGTAATCTGAGATTAGCCACTGCCACAAAACTAGCATAGTCGCGACAGCAGCAGAATAAGTTGTTGGTTAGGGGTGAGTATGGGCCGGATTCGTCCGGTTTTATAATAAACCAAAAACCAAACCACTACCTACGGATTATGAATTTAGAGAATCAAACCAACCCATAAAATTCATATAACCAAACCAATCCAAACCACTAAACTATGGTTCGGAGTCAATTTTGAACCACGATTATCTTGAACTTGAGATATCATCTTCATAAGCAATTTAAAGTACTTAAAATTACATAAAGCTAACCCATAACTGCATTGAAACAAGTTCTGTTAAAATCACCAAAACTCACTAACATCAACCAACTAAAATAGAGTAGAATAATGGTATTCAGTGAAGAAATAGGGCCATGTAATAGAATACTAGATTCGGAAATTAGTTAACAAGCAAAAAGATTAGGTAATCAATTGACTAAGTCCAAGCAGTGCATATGTTTAATGTATTAAAATCATAGGAATAAGTTACAATTTAGGGGTTTTATCTTGGAAGTGAATGGATAAGGCGGTGGAATGAAGCATTAAATTAGAAAATTAGTAATTGACTAGAGGGAAAAAATTCATTTTATGTATCTAAACAAATTCCACATATAATATATAAAAAGTTATATCTATATAAATATTAGATGGATCGGATCGGTTTGGAACCGGAACCGTCAACGTAAATCCACAAACCAAACCAATCACGGTTTCTAATTTTTTAAAACCAGAACCGCACCACATTACAAGAAAACCGAACCCAACCCTTCAGTTTGGATTGGTTTGGACTGGATTCATATTTTGATGGTTATTTTGCTCACCCCTATTGCTGGTGCAGCAAAGCTCGTTGTGGGCGGTGACTCCAACGATAGAGAGGAAGCAATTCTAGTGGTGGTGCTGGAAGTGGAGAGAGTGCTAGTGATAGTAATTTTTCGATAAAGTTGGTGCCAAGGGTACTCTCGTGTTCTATTTTCCCTCCTAAAGGGTGCCCAGGTGCCACGTCAACGTTTTCTGCTTGGAAGCTAACGGAAGCAAACGGCATGGGCCTAATTGATAAAAATGTGTAAAGTTTTGAGGTTTAATTAACATTTTGCTAAGTTTGGAGGCGTATCGGACGTTGCGATCAAAGTTCAAAGGCTTTTTTGAAATTTTCCCTTGAATATTACTGAAGATGAAGCAGAATGAATCCGGAAGAGCTCTACCTAAAGTACCAGACAGAAGGTTTAAATTACAACAATCCATAATGACTAATGCAAAAAAATTCAAATAGAAGTTGCCAAAGTTTGATTGTTGCATACGTGTGTCCCTATTCTAACACAAACATTCAGACGACTTCAAGGAAATCACTTCTCTCTCAACCTCAAATTATATGCTACATTAACAAACATATTTCTCCATTCAAAAAACTGCCAACAGTGATCAACACTCCTAAGTAGATGGAGCTACAGAATAATGCATGATATGAGTTAGAAAAACACACTACCAGTACCAGTAATCAAAATGTTGGCACTTGGTTTTGTTTAGATTAAGATGGTACCTTTTAGTGGAACTTGTATTATTACCTTTCCTCTCTAAATTTATTCTTAGCATAAAGCCTTCCAATCCCCTGGAGGTTTAAGAAAACTTTATTGTCACAGAGAGAATAATGAAAGAGTCAAGCATCCAATGGAGCTGCATAGAACAAACATGCATGATTTGAGACAAGAAAAAACCTGATGAGGACAATTATTTTGGCATGCAGTCAATAGTAGATTCATATCATATCTCCAACTTAGACGATACCTTTTCTGCTTGGACCAGTCTTAGGAGTCTTAGGAAATCCGGCAAGGATGAAACCTTTTTGACATGACGGTTTTTCAAAGCTTCATTGATTATGCGAACAACCAAGTCATAAACAAGTACTCCTTGAATACTGTTAAGGAAAAATTATGAAAAAAGAAACAATTGGGTAGCCGAAGAGCAGTGTTACAAATTTTACCTTAACCAGCTAGAAAACATTAAACTCGCCTTGTTCTAAGAGTGGTTGTGGTTAATTGATGCTTAGTATACTAAGAAACATTACCCTGACACCAGGTTGTTTGATGAATCCTCTACTAATTTGATAGCCTCAGCCTTGTTGCTAGGACCCAATACATTAGCATTTCTGTAACTGCTGCTCTATGCATTAAGAGTCCGCCTTTTGACTTTCTAGGAAAAGAGTGTGTGCCTCAATAAGAGATTTCTCATGCAATTAACTGCAGAAAAAAATCACAATAAGTACATTGAGCCATCACTACAAGTTTCATGGGATCAAATCATGATATCAAAAGCACTATCCAAGAGAACCTAAAAGTAGGTCACTCTGCTTCTAAGACAGTCCAAATGAGTTTCTATGTGTCAGTCACTGGAGAAGGCATGGAACATTATCTGCAAAAAACAGAAACACAAGGTTCACATTCTTACAAACCTACACAGGGGAGAAGAAAATAAAAAGTGCATGTGTAATTCTAATGTAAGATTGTAAGCACTAAATGCCAGGCGTATATCAATAAGCTAAATGACAGAGGCGTATGATGTAGGACAGATTCAGAATTGGGTTGAGGCTGCTTAAACACAAAGGAAAAGGGACTGATTTTGGGGGCAGTGAACAGTGGACGTGAACAATGAATATGAAGAGAAGAACAAGGGTCTAAGAAAATAGATCTAGGCCTCCCACCTAGGTTACCAAAGGTATCACACCTAAGGCCTTATTAGCATCGCACCAAAGAATGGGATTGCATCACACAATCTTAAAAGCATAAAGCTTCAGGAATTTTATACATTCAATCATTCATTCATTATTCAAACTCTTGAAGTACATCAATTTATAGACTCCTAAGCATGTGTTAAATGCAAATAACTACTCGTGTTTCCAAACACAATAACTACTCCGATTTCCAAGTCTAGGTAGGCATAAATGAACCTAGTAGTTTGAAAGTCATGAAAGCCTTTAAATGCTCTAGATGATCAATGAGATGAAAAGCCACAAAGCCTCTAAATACTCCAGTCAATGCCTCGTTAATAGGTCTATATAGTGGCCAATGGACTACCCTTCCAGTTCATAAGGGCCATAACTTCCAGTCATATGAAATTATCAAAATATCTGTGACCTCTTCGTATGGACCGCATCAGCGTACCAAGCAGTGATATGAGTCTGGGTTTTTAGCATTCAATTATACATGTTGCTTTAAAGCCTCAAGGGAAGAGAAAATACGAAAGTGTATTTAGTCACTTCGTAAAATAGCAGAAATAACACCTGGACAGTTTCTAAATGAAATATGTTGTCAGTTGGGAAAGTCAAGCTGATTGTTAGTTGCAACTTGCAAGCCATTAGCTAAATTGACTGCTATAACCTTCAGATCACATACTACAGCCCAAAACCATGACGGGTGATGAATTAAATATTGAAATCAAAATGTCACGTTTCCACCCATTCAGTTGCTGAAAACCAGGAAAACTTGCAGTCGGAATGATTAACTTCGTAATTTAGGAATACCAAACTCACATGTAGATAATAAGATGGTAAACAGAAACACTGCATTAAAATTGCTACTTCAACTTCTACAGCTCACAAGAAAATTAGAGATTCCATAAAATAAAAAGTGCATTTAACCAAGTAAGTTACATCTTGTAGTCAAACAGCATTTTAGTTGTTTCCAGGGACGGAGCCAGAATTTTACCTTTGTGGTGGCAAAAATATGTACTTAAAAAATGAAAAGACAAACTGCATTACGAAAATTCATCTACTCTATGAAAAACTATAATAACATAAAAATCTAGTCGTGACGAGTCTATATAATTTGGAGATCAAAATCTATTTTCTATATAATAATTACATTTTTTGAAAACCTTGTGGTGGCGACCGCCACCCCTTGTCCCCCTGGCTCCATCCTTGGTTGTTTCATAAATCAGGACTACGCTATTATTTTAGTATCAAGACAAAGAACGAAACATCTAGTGAAGAAGAGAACAAAACTTACATGATTGGAGAAAGAAAGAACAAAAAAAACTCTTCAATCTTCACACAGTATTACATACCTACAAATCCCAACATAATAAATACCGCAAGTAGATTTCGAAATACCCCAAGTAGATCTTCTCAACCGTAATATTAACAGTACCCCTAATCGATTTCAAAATAGCTTCAAAAGATATGCAATGACAACAACGATCAGATTGCTTTACCTTCAGACTGCTCCACCTTCGCGTTCTCACACACACAGAGACAACAACGATCAGATTGCTGTCTCCATTCACGATGAGAGAGAGATAGAGGAGGGAATCTTCTCTTATCGAAGAAGCAAGGGCGCCGTGGAGTAACATCGAAGAGAGGGAGAGAGAGGGCAAAGTGGAAGGAAGCCTTCTTCGTTGTGTCTCAGAGAAGAAGAGAGGACAATGGTCACCGAGAAGTTACTGAAAGACCTTGGACAACCGGATAAAATAAAGGGTAAATTACATTTAACCCCTCAAACTCACTACAGAGCTGCATTGAGCCCCATCCAGCTAGGGATGGCAACGGGTCGGATCGGAGTTGGATTTTCCTCCCCCATACTTGCCCCATTCCTTTCGGAGATGGACTCGGAGCGGGGGAAATCGGAGATGTGTCGGGTTTCGGGGATAAATCGGGTCCCCATTTACCGTAAATTTTTTTGAGAACTTTGTTCTTTATTAGAATGTTTTGACAAAAAAACAAGATATTGATAAGTAATGATAGTTAAAAAAATATATCACAAAGCAAACAAATACACAAAAATAGTGATTTAGGTATTTTGCTCTTATAATATCAAAATAACGAAATATATATAGATATACAAATATAAAAATTAGTAATAACTATTATCGGAGTCGGATCGGGTTAAAACGGATCGGGGGAAGCAAACACCATCCCCGCCCCATTTACTTATCGGATCGGGGATTACCCGCTTGGATCGAGCTGGGAGGTCGGAGGCGGGGACGGAGCGGAGGTAATTGCCATCCCTACATCCAGCCATCCATCTCAACACCGACGGCTTGGATTTAATTCAAACTCCAAATGATTTAAGCCGTTCACTGTTTGGATTAAAGTCCAAGCGTTCATTACCGAGATGAAGGCTGGATAAGCTCACTACAATCTTATAGTGAGCCCCTCACTACAGGGGCCCCATACCCTACCCGGAGACACCTCAAACTCTTAAATTTGGCACTTAATCCCCTCCAACTAATTGAAACCACCAAACGGCTGCTTCCGTTTGGTCTCTGTTACGAAAAGAAGACATGTGCCTGGCACATGCCATTAGAGACTTCATCCTTTTATTTGATCAACCCACAAAATACAGATCTGTGGAAAACCCACCCTGAATCCCCCTAATCCACTAGGGCTACTATATAACTCCTTTGTCTGGTATCCTAAAATCAGTTGTTGTACATTTACCCCATCCTCCTTCGAAAAATGGTATTGGGAGTCTGGGGAGAAAATCAAGCGGAAAAAGTCATTCTCATCTTGAATGCAGGTATGACTCCTACCCAATTTTTTATTACATGAGTAAAAATAGGAGTATTTTAATCATTGTTTAGGCTTTCAATGGTTGAGAAATATTAAGTAAGGCCCTGATTGGATGCAGCATATTGCAAGGGGTATAAAATTATACCCCTCCCCTTATTCCGGTCCCACAATTTTATGCATGGTTTAGGTAAAAAAAAATGCACCCGGATGAGTTTATACCCCCACCCTTTAATACCCCCTGTACCCCCCAGCCCTTACTAATTACTAACACCCCATATTACTAATTTATACCCCCAATACCCCCCAACAAATTACCCACTCATCCCCCTTCTCTTTTCGATTTCCAGAAATCCTGGCCACAAAAACTCAAAACACGAGTGTTGTGTTTTCTGGTCTGCCAATTTCGGCGATTTGTGAGCCCTTCCTTCTGTTCGTCTTCTCCATGAATATCCAGCGGGCGAAATCTTCGTCTGAGGTAAGGTTCACTCAAGCTTATCCAGTTCTCTCTCTCTATTTTTCGCACCATAGCACTGTTGTGTTCTTGTTAAAAACGAGTTCTATGTTATTGTTACATGTTTGAGAATTTGTGTTTGCACCTCTGATCCAATCGTCTCTCTCTCTGATTCGTGTTGAGCAAAGTAAATTTTAGCTTGTATGATTCGTGTTTGAGAATCTGGGTTTGGTGTCGATAATCTGGGATTGCAATTATTCCCCTTTTTGTTGAGCAAAGTAGATTTAGGGTTTGTTTGGAATATGTGGAAGAGAAAAGAAAAGAAGAGAAAATAAAATGAAAGGAAAGTGAGAGAAAAATGAGAGGAAAATTTTATTATTCATAATACTTAAATTTTTTATTTTCTCTCTTCTTTCTCTTCAAACCAAACAAGAGGAGGGAAAAAGTTTAACTTTCCTTTCTTTTCTCTCCATTTCCTCAAGTTCCAAACACACCTTAGTTTCTATGATTCGTGTAAGCTACTATTGATAATTTTGTAATGAACGCAAGTGATGGTTAAAATTTGAATTTATTTGGGAATTATGGGGGTTGTGTTCTTTTTATATGTAGGCCATTAATTTTTTTTTTAAATTTCTCCAAATTGAATTGAAAGTAGAATGAAGTAAATCATTTCAAAAAAGCTTGGATAATTGAGCTAACCAATACTTATATATGGTAGCTAACGAATACTTATAGATGGTGTTTGCATTCTATATAAATAAAATACCTATAAAACTATTTCTAGGTTGTATTCCAAAAAATATAGCTCCTATTTGTTAACGTACCAATAATAAAAATTAATCTTCATTTCAGGAAAAATAAAATAAAAAATATTTTTTATTACAATAATTAATTATATAGCTTAATTCGTGACATTTATAATTTATTTATTTAGTTTGGTATTTAATTCATTAATTTAATGTATAATCTAAAAAGAATAATGCACAAGGGCAAGTAGGTCAATTGACAAGTTTTTATATCATCCACCCAACCTTATACCCCCATATAAACATCAAAACAAACCAAGTATTATTTTATCCCCCTTTTCATCCAAACCAAGTACTATTTTAATACCCCTCCCAGGGGCGGATGTACATTGGGGCTGGGGTGGGCCCTGGCCCCCCCGCACTTGAAAAAGAAAAAAAAAAATTGTAACGAACAATATAATAAATATATAGCGGGGAAAATCTTGTCAAGAAATGGGCTTTGGCTCAATGGTAAGACTGCCTTTGCTCCACACGCCCCACCCTGGGATCGATTCCCCCAAGGGGCAGTTTTCTGTACTTTTTGTTCCAATTTTTGTTGCAATTTTCTGTACTTTTTGTTTCAATTTTCTGTACTACCTCTCTCTCTCTCTCTCTCTCTCTCTCTCAAGGATTCTAAATTTTTTTTATTAAATGGAGAGAAACACGACACTCTTGGACATTAAATTTTTTTGTCAAAGTTTTGCATTTTACTATATGTTTCTTTACGGACTATGGTAGGAATTAATGTACAATCAAAATTAAATCACAAACATGTCGATTTACATATTTGTATGAATAAAGCACGGTTACTCAATTTTGTATATGTAATTATATGACTTCCTAGTAATTTTTTTCTTCATATTTTTCCATACAACATGTAATTAGTTTTTCCTTGAATGGAGCCACCCCATGGCCAAATCTGGGCTCCGTCCTTGTTTTCCAGTGTCTCAAATTATCAATTTACATAGCCGTCAAGCTTGCAATTGCAAAGCTAATTTGACTACTGTTATATATAGCTGATTTTTAAGGACCGAGGACAAAGGTTAATTAGTCCTCTATTCGTAATGCCACCTATGAGAGGGAGGTCCTTTGTCGTAGGCATCGACGGAGCTATCAAATGCTTATGGCTAGTGGCCCCCTCGGATTGGAAATCCTGGCTCCGCCACTGACCCCTCCATAACTATCACATCATTGTGGGCCCACCCTTACTAACTAATACACCTTACTATCTTATCCTCCCTTACTATTTAATTCTACCAAAACCTATCCTGCATCCAATCGGGGCCTAATGGAAATGAACAATCTGAATGTCCTGGACTATATCAAGACTTGGAAAAAAAATTGGCAGTAGATCTTTAGGTGGTGTCGAAGAGCATCTAACTCAACGGCACATTGGATAGCGACAAATGGTAGAAGTAGGAGTTTAATTTGTTTCACGGGTTGTATTCTGCCCGATTTAGAGACGTTATTGGCAAAAGACTTGTCTTAGCTGTTCTTAATATATCTTGATGTTTTCAAAAAAAAATGAAAAAGAGTACTTGTTGCGTTTGTTTTTGAAAGTGATCCCATACGTGTTTTTTATGTATGCATTTACGGATGTATGAATGAATGTATATTAACTACTAATACCGTATGGTGATTGTCAATGCATGGATTTGGATAATATTGTCTAGAAAAATAGAAACATGTGGTCCCATCATGCATTAATTTTTTGATTTGTATTGTACTTGAAGGAATAGAATGTTTGTGTTTGAACTTCAAATCCACCATGGGGCTACTTTGTGGAATCACCAAAAAAGTAATTGGGTGGAAGGGTTGAGTTTAAAAGAGTTGTGGAGACGGATTGATGTCATACTTTGAGATGTTAGAGCAAAAACAATA
The DNA here is from genome assembly GCA_020921065.1 of Vaccinium darrowii. NCBI lineage: Eukaryota > Viridiplantae > Streptophyta > Magnoliopsida > Ericales > Ericaceae > Vaccinium > Vaccinium darrowii. The sequence continues at coordinate 28,753,123 of CM037152.1, forward strand.
GCTAATCTAAATTTGTGGCCAAAATATCTGATGTACAGTGCATATAGTTACCCTGTCACTATCAACACTTCAACAATACTACCCATTTTACCTATTTTATATTAAAATATTATTTTTCCTTATTTAAATAACACAATATATACATACACACAAGTGTGTGTATATATATATATCCACAGATCTAAACTAGATACCTCTTCCATCGCCGGCGCCATCCTCCTCCGCTGCTGCTTGCCTCCTCTGCCGTTGCTACCTCTTCCGTCGCCGTCACTACGTCTTCCGACCGAAAGCTCCAACCGATCTTTGTTCGAAAGCCTCCGTCGCCGTCAATCTGGATTAGAGAGCCACCATCGCAGTCGATGGACGTTGCCGTAGAACTATTCGTCGTCGCCGTCGCCGGTGATTGAGAGCTCCATCGCCGTCATCTGCTGGCTGGGGAAGAGAGAGAAAATAATTTTTAAAAAGTGGGTAGCTGATGAACAGTGCATAGGTATATATACCGTAGCACTGTTCATATATGTATGGTGTACAGTGGATTTACCCAAGCTATTGCATCTCCATTTTCGTCTTCGTTTTCTCCATTTTGCATTGAACAGTAGCTATACCGAAGTTGTTACTATTGCTCTTAGACCTAATTAAGGAGTAAGGATGTGATTCTGAACATTCCAACAAATATCATTTGATGCCTGACTTTGATTTTGAGGTGGATTGAGGGAGATAAAGACTGATAGGAATGTCATGGACATGTTTGCATTGAGCTCATGAACCTCGTGAAGTTACTTTCCAACTAATTTGTTGCTTGGTCATGTGCCGGTTGCCATTCAAGATGCAAGGAGAGTTTCGCCTTTTCATATTGAGAGCAGTTTCTCTTTTACCTTTAAGTTTGTTGAAATTGCTATATCAAATGACAGAGGAGTGAATAAATACATGTATGTGACAACTGATGCTTCACATTACTAGTAGCATGTTCGTACCTACTACTCTTCCACGTTTAAGTTTGTTGAAGATTTTGTTTTGATGTCTATCCTATTCTATTCTATTCTATCCTATCCTATTCTATTCTATTCTATCCTATCTATCTGTCTAGTCTATGAGTATTTCTATTTCTATTCTATTCTATATTCATGGAAAAATCTACAATACACTCTCCTTTTAGGTGTGTACGCTATGCATCCATTGTGTAGTTCATATTGCGTCACTTTATAAAAAATGACTTAGAGAACCGGCCATTTATAACATTTTCGTTTGTTTCGTAACTTTTATACTAAGAATTCGTAACTGCTAGATAATATGGTTCGCTACATTTTCTTTCATTTCGTAACTTTTGGTGTGTTTCGTAACTTTTTGTGGGTTTCGTAACTTTGAGATAGAAAATTATAACTTTCTCAAATATGATTCGTAACATTTTTGTATATTTTGTAACTTTTGTACTAAGCATTCGTAGCTTTTAGACAATATCAATTTCGATGTGTTCGTTTTAGGATATCACATTGGGTAGTAGTGGATTTCTACTTGCCTGTCCTGAGATAGTAACATATAAATTACAATTTAAATATTGTTGTGTTTATGTGTTTTAATAATTTAAATTATACGATTTCCGGCATATGTGTAATGATAGTGGGTAGGTATCCAAAAAAGATATATCAGTATTCATATGTGTGATGATATGTTCAGAGACTACCATAAAGGTAATTTGTGTAAGATGTTATGCAAATGCATGTATAAGATCATGCAAACCGGTGGTGGATGGGATAGCGAGGAACTTGACTCACAAATCACGAGATCATTTTTGAATTCCCAGCAATGGATACTTTGTAATTCATCAATTCTCCTTCGTCTTTCTTATTTTTTCTAGTACAAAGGCTTCATTTATTGTTTAGCCCCGCTTAGCAAAGGACCAGAGAAACTTTCTATTTATGAATTGGGTATAGAACCCATGGGCGACGCTTGGTTACAATTTCAAATTCATTATTATATGTTTGTTCTAGTTTTTGTTGTTTTTTATGTTGAAACGGTTTTTCTTTATCCATGGGCAATGAGTTCCGATGTATTGGGTGTATCTGCATTTATCGAAGCTTTCACTTTTGTGCTTATCTTAATTGTTGGTTCAGGTAATGCATGGCGAAAAGGGGCATTGGAATGGTTTTAGCTATTGAATATTCAGACAATAAAAAGAAAACAAAAAAAATAGAAAATGAAAACATTGAATTCTATTGAGTTTCCCCGGGCTCCCTCTTCTCCCCTGCTCTCTCCATCTCTATAGATCTCTCTGTCCATCTCTCCCTCTCTCCTCATCTTTCTTTTCTGATCTATTCTCCTTCTTTTATTCACAAAATCGATCGGTGATGGTAACGAGATGGTCGGAGTTGGTGGTGATGGCAGCTTTTGCTGTGGAATATGGTTCTCGACCTCTAGGTTTCCGCTCGATCATTTATGGGCACCCTTTTGTGGTTGCTTGGCGATCTCCTCTGGGGTTTCCGGATGGCGACGGGGGCATTTTGCAGTAAGATCTATGGTCTTCTTCGTCTCTTCCCTCGCTCTCTCTCTCTCTCTCTGTTTTTTTTTTTTTTTACCCCCTATTGGATTCCACTGTGCCTTGTCCATTCTTTTGCCTCTACTGCTTCTTGTGTGGACTGGTTCTCGTCTACTTCCTTGGTTTCGTTTCCTTCCTCGAGTTTTGTTGGGTTTCCGGGGATTTGCCTAACGACACTGGTCTCAAACTGAGGTTGTGGTTCGACGTTGGTCTCCCGCCGTGACTCTTGTGGGGGGTCAAGGTTTCTTCTAATGGTAATGGTGAGCTTTCGCGACAGCTGGTCGGTTTGTGCTTGGGTCGGGTCATCCATGGGTTGCTAATGGTGGCGTGATGTGGTTGGATGTTCCTGTTTCCTTTGTTTTTGGTTTGCGGTGGTGCTGTCTGATCTCGGTTTGATGGTGGCGGTAGGCGGCAGTGGTGTGGAGGATGCTCAGAGGATTCTTAATAGGTTTAGGGTTTTCTTTGGTGTAAATGATTTATCTGGCTTTTGGACCCCCTTGGGTGTGTGTTTTCACTGTTTATCTTGTCTTTTGGGCCTTTGGATGTACTGGGCTTTGTCCCTATGAGGTTTGGGCTCTGTCCCATTTGGTTGTATTGGTCCAATTTTCTGTTGGACTCCCCTTCCCCTTTCCTTTAATAAAATGTTACTTTTGCCAATTAAAAAAAAAAAAAAAAAAGGTTGGATGTTAGAAATAGGGATGAATAAAAAAAGTTCCACCGTGGTTCAATTTTTTTTATTTTTTTGGTTAAATCAGCCCTCCTTTTTATATTAACAGAATTCAAAGGCTTACTACACCGATCAAATTACGAGAAAAATATATAAAACAACATAGGAGCTCCTTTAGAAAAATGCCCTTATTTTCCGAAACCTTTTTTTGAGAATTATGCATATCGCAACAAAAAAAAGGTAATCACTGAAAGATCTATCTTCTTGCATTTTATGTCTCATAATCAATTTCCACGCATCTGATCTAACATGCACATTTTGAATTACTGAAAGCTGTACAGTTTTTGGTCCTCTACCTAAGGAATGCTATACTATTACTATAATGAATGTTGGCTGTAAGCCTTATATATACTTGCAGGTCCCCGTTTATTCTTCTTCTTCTTCTTTTTTGTTATCATGGTATTTTGAGGATCAAATTAGGCTTTGGACCAAAAAATAAAATAAAATAAAATTGAGGAATAAGTTTGCTTTGTCTGTTACGAGAATTTATTCACAATTTTTTAATATCGGTTCTCGCTCCATTTATAACGAGCATTTATTTGCCATTTCATTCTAAATGGATTTTAACTATTCATGCATACGAAGTCAATTTTTTATCAATTCAATACTACACTTACAATAAGATTATTATTATTATTATTTTGCTTGCTTTGAGTGAAGCGAAAATTGAGATTTGATGACCATAACTCTATTGCATTTGATTTCCATGCTATCCATTTTGTAAATAAGTCATTGTTTCTTAGTGTTCAATGCTTCAACAGTTTATATGAGTATGAGACTATCATCATAACTAATTTTCAGTATTTGTTATTGTCATAACAAGAGTAGTTGATTTAATTGTTAGCATACAGTTTGTGACGACCCTGATTTTTTGAGCCATCAAAAAAATAAATAAACTACATAGTCGTTACAAAAATCTTTCTTTTATACATAAAAATATAAATTTTTCTCGTAAAATAAAATTACGATTTAAGTTCTTTTACAAATTCTCTAAAAAGGAATTCGGTCCCGTGACTCCCAACAGCCAACCCCATCGTACTTCTCACTTCCGAGCCATCCTGAAAAATAGATTAAGCTGGGAAGTATACAATATGACATAATACAATTGCTCAACAAAGGAAGGAAATGATCAATGAATTCAATCAAAACTATCCATATCACTGAACCACATACTAGAACCTCTTTTTACTTTATTCCCGGCTACCTCTGAGCCAAGCCTCCTTTTGGCTTATTCTCGGCTACTGGGTCAGGATCTTGGTAGGTCCACTCGATCAACGTACCAAATAGTCTCATAGCATGCATTTTAACGTGATTATAACATCACATAGAACTATATCAATTTTAACACAATCGTAACATGGAATCCAACAAAAGCATAACGTTAGCAAAGGAAGTACAAAATGAGAGAACAAAGAAATACACCGAAGATTTGAGGAGCATATTGTATACCACCCGGTTTACCTGAAATCGAAACTATTTATCCAGCGATTAGATTTTCTCAATCCCCTTTCTTTTTCTTTTTTTTTCCGTTCATTATACTTCATTTTCCGTTTTGCTAATGGTGGACATATATGTGTACAAGAAGTATGAGAAAGCCAATTTATAGGTGTGGCTAACTATCTAGCAATCTCTAGAATTATCTACACTTAATACTAGTAATCCATGTGATATTCCTTAATTAATGAGTATCAAGTTTAATATCTTATATAATCTACTAAAATCTCGTCCCATTAATGTTAAGGGGATTCGCCCAATAATTAAACGCCACCTTGCCTATTTCCGGAAACCGCATACTTGGGCACCAAGGATCCTTCCTAGAGTTGACAGGTGTTCCGCGATGCTAAATCCGATACCGAATTAACTTGTGAAAATACCTAATTATATAGTATATTTTCCAAAATAACACCAAAACCATTTTAATGTAATAAAAGTAGAACAATTTTATATGCTAAACGAAATATTGGCATTTACTAAAATACGGGTTGTTACACAGTTTGAGTTGTTTTTTCCTTCAAATTTACTATTTATACTTACCTCTCAATTTACTTAATGTCTTTAGCATCAGGATACTATAAATTGTGCTTAATGTTCACATGCTACCGTTACCTTATGCTAGATATCTTATGTGTGTTTGATTTGAGTCCATCTGCTACCTAATATGCAATGTACATACATTGTGCATTCATATTATCTCGCCTGTGCAGTCCCCTCAAAAGCCTTCAAACCTCTGGTCTTAATTTTCTAGATTTTTTTTTTTAATGTTCTAAAATAGGAGAGAGAAAGAGGAGGGGGGAGGGGTGCCGGGTGAGAGGAGGAGAGAGAGAAACCACCTTCTCTTATCTCTAATTGGAAAAAGCAATTCAAAACATAACACCACAATACCACATGCTTAAAAAAACTGCCCACATAAGTAACTGCTACCTCCCACACACTCGGTAACCTTCTGAAAAATTCTCTTGCTCCCCGTCCATAATGAACACTTGAATAACAATATAAAGGGAGAAAAGAAGGGATTGCAAATCAAAAAGCATGTTGCATGCAAGCTTTGATCAATTTTAATACTCCGACTCTTTACAAGTTTTCTTTCTTTGTTTTATTAGTTTAGTTTATGTTTTAATATTCTCCTTTTAATCTTTATGTTTTTTGATCGGCAGTAGAAATTTACTAAAACTCGATAAGGGTACATCGAGGGAAAAAAGAAAGCCACAACCAAACACATGTGTAAGGTATAGGCAAAAACAAATTCCAGCGGAGTACTGAAATTGAAAAGAGAGGATAGATAAAGAACAAAAAAAAAAAAGAGAAAAAAAGAAAAAATAGATGCAGAACAGCATCAAGGCAAGCAAAGGCAGCTACCCAAATAACTACTAAATTCTATCCTTAGCCTTGCTCTACTATCACGGCATCAACAATAGCTAGAACCAAAAACTTCGAGTATAGCCTCCACACCAGAAATCTTCAAATTAAAATCCCCCGTGAAGCACCAGTAGCCCCTGAGACAGCAAATTCCACTTCGGTATCACCCCATATCCTTTGCATCATTCCATTATCCACTCATTCTCAAAATAGCAAACCTGTTAGCATCCTCTTCAATCAGCTTTGACACCACCATTATGTCTTCCTTTGAAAAATTAATTCCCATCCTCACATTTGAGCCGTCCAAAACACGATCGGACGGTCGAGGAGCGCACAACACGGTGCACACCACGGGAGTGCACAACACCTCCCCCAGTTCCCTGTTGGTGATTGTAATTCCTGAAGCACCATATTTTGGGTAGTACCATTAGCAATTGAGTTAATAAAACTCTCCATAGAATCATCACCTCCACTACTCGAATAGGCTTCATGAATTCTTTTCCTTAATTCTTTCCTAGCAATTTTCGGAACCTTCAGATTCAAATCAACTTCTAGGCCGGGTTGATACCTTGCATTTGAGAAGCCCTAACGTTGGTTTCTAACCCAAAAACAAGAGGACCTTCTGAAAGAAAGTTATTTTTTCCTGATCATTGAAGAGAACAATCGTTCTATCTTGATTGGACTCTATAACTGGACCCTCTGAATCCTCAACCATTGATTCTAGAGATAATTTTGAATTTACCTCAATATTCTCCTCAGCCTCCTCTTGAGCCACGGAAAATTCATGTCTTGGAACTCTTGAAATCATATCACTCTCAACAGGGGTATTAATTGCATCTAACTCTGTGTTATTAATGCCACTCCCCACTTGCTGAACTGAATTATCAATTCCTGCCTCCTTTTGATTGCTCTTCAAATCCTCCTTGTCATCCATGTCACCTTTATTTTCCTTGTGTGCTGCCAAGTCGTCCATAGAATGAGTTTTTCCATCCACGTCAGCTTCTAGTTCCTTATTTTTTGTTTCCACGTGATCATCTTCTTCCACTACCTCTATTCCAGAAACTGAGCTCAGTAACAATGGTGTCACTGTTCTATATGACTCCTCCTCAATCACATTGACCAAATATGTTTCTCCATTGACTTTCAATTCTATTGTCCCTTCAATCCTCTCAATACATTTAGTAGCAATTAAGATTCTTCCCTTCACATACGATATCTCTTTCAATGTGATCTCATCAACCTGCATAAATTGACCCCATCTGCTTCCTATAGATCTGAATGTAGGAACACTCCATACATCAAGTGGCATTCCATAGCATCCCAACCAAACAAATCTTTCAAGTTGAGCAGAATCCCTTTTCCATTCCTTTATCTCATCGAACCAATTTTCTACCCAACTATCTTTAATCACTTCATTTCTGGTCTCTACATCTGGAAAGGTAATTACCACATACCTTCCACCAATTGATTTTATCTTAACACATACATCCTTTTCCTTCTTAAAAAGCTCAATCATCTTCTGAGTAGATATTAATCTTTTGATTTTGCCTACTGCACTTCTCAGTAACCATCCATTACCTGTAGATTGTAGATTAATGGACACTACAAGTTGGCCTTTTTCCATACTCTGTGATGCCAATCCTTCTTTCTTCTCCTTGTTTGCTTGATTCTGGAATTCCTTTCTTCCTCCAAATTTCTTTCCCCCTTACTGCTTCTCTCAAGGACTGGGTTGTATTCTTGTTTTGATTTGGCTTCAAATTTTAAGTTTGAGCTTCCTTAAAACCTTGATTACCAACATATCGATTAAAGCTTCCTCTGAATCTGTCATTTTGCTTTGCGTGCCGACTCGGCTCTAATATCCTCGAAAACCCATTACCTCTAGACCACCGCTAAGTTTCCATTGATGGTTATTAACCCTCCAATCGTCTCCCCTATAACTCCTATGCTAACTACCTTCTTTGATACTCTGAAAATTACTTTGTCTGTCTTGAGTCTTTAGAAATCTTGCAAACTTGACCGTCAATTTGAAGCCCCAGCACCAACAACTGTGAGCTTTTGTAATGGCTAGGGCTGCTTCAGATGCATCGCTAAATCGAACAAATCCAAAGCTTTGATTTGTAATTTTGCTCCTTTTGTTGGGGATGAAAATTTCTCTGATCTTGCCAAACTTGGAGAATAGATTGTATATCCAGACTTTACGTTTCTGAAATGGTAGATTATCTATGAATAAAGTTGGACTCCTCACCGATCTAAACTCCATTTTTTATGTAGCAAACTGATATCCCTCTCAATCTTTGTGTTTCAGTATTTTCTTTTGTTTTTCTTAATCTGATGCACAAATATAAAAAGCTTCAAGCTCTTTCATGCCTCAGTTTCTCTATGTTTCCACAACAAGGTGTATTTCCATCATTACACATGCATGCCACCTAAATTTTTCCCAAAATTTTTCGATCATGATTGAAAGGATAATAGAATTGTGCATGTTTGATATATGGAACAATAAAACAAAAGAGTTCACATTAAAACAAAACTCTCATTGCTACCATTTTGCTCCCTTTTAATTAAATTGTTTTATAATTACATAACCACCCATTTAAGCGGTTAAATTTCGAACAAAAGGAGAGGAAAAAAAAAAATGTAACTAAAACAATCCCAACCCCCTATCATGAAAACTGCTCCCATTTTGTTCCCTTTTAATTAAATATTTGTGTTAGAATTAATTGTTTCATTCAGTGGCGGCTTCACAATTTCTTAGGAGCGATTTCAAGAATTACTTTAAGTCTATTCCTTCTATTAATGAGTAGAATATACACAAAATTTCGTACTTCCTATATCCCAAAATGATAGTCCCAAGGAAAAGACTGAATCAAAAAATAAATATTGACATTCACAATTTCTCAAAATTTCCCTCTCCAAATTAAATAACTAATCTAAATATTTAATTGGTGCGAAGAAACTCAAAAACTCATGTACTTTTTGGAGGAGACTATCATTTTGAGGTGGGGGAAGTATATAATAGTGCGATTAGAAAATATGAACATACATACGATTTTCTTAACGAATTTCCCATTTGAATAGGCACATAAATCTACTTATTTTCTTTTAGGAAAATTTGAGGCACAAATCTTTTGGGAGATTCTCTTCTTAAGAGATGTAGAGTCGAGTGCTATTCAAAAGGAAGTCAGAGCATGATACCAATAACATTACGTCATTCTTTTTCTCTCAATTTCTTTTTATAAATTTTTTTCATAATAATATGTACCTTGTATGGGCTAATGTAGTAGGTGTCCAATTATGAACTAATTGAATTGATAGGCGTTCACAATATAAGGTTGAATGGGGAAATGGATCGATTTGTGGGCTAATATTTTGGGTGGGTATTCATTCATATTTAGGTTGGGTGTTCAAACGATGAACTAATCTATAGTAGTAAAATTTGTTCATGTATTCTATGAAAGCAAAATATATATATATATATATATATATATATATATATATATATATATATATATATATATATATATATATATATAGGCAGCTGATAATGCCAAAACCAATATTGTTCCTTCCCAAACTAAAAGTGTTCCTACCAAAACACTACTTTTTCTTGCCTCTATAATGACTTATATGCCCTTTATTATATACATAAACTACAATAACCTACCAACTAATTGTATGCAAGCTGGACATTGTTCCAGTGACCCTTGCTTGCCTTTTCTTTTCTTTTTTCCTCTTTGGACGGACGGTAAAGTAACCAAACAAATTTGTGGTTTTGAGAAAGATCAGCTCACACCCAGGTTTTTTTTGTTTTTTGCCCCTCTAGTCACCTCCATTTTTTTATTTTTTGGGTCAATTGTGGATCCAAAAAATGATCAGAATTGTTAATTTTTTTATCAACTCGTCGAGAAGAGTTATTAGCACATTAAAAATCAGTTCGATCAGACTCCGTTTGATACATGAACTAATCATATTTGTGAGAGAGAAAAAAAGAAAGTAAAATATCGTTTGAAACTTTAAATGTCTATTTTTTTTTTTTCACACAAACACGGTGCAGTCATGCATCAAATGAACTCTGATCGAACTAATTTTTGGAGTGCTTACTCTTCTCAGCGAGTTCTAAAAAAGGAACAGTTTTTTTTTGGCACAAACATGATGCGGTCATATATCAAATGCACTCTGATTGATTTGATTCTTGGAGTGCTTACTCTTTTCGACGAGTTCTAAACAAAAAGAACGATTCCGATTATTTTTTGGGATCTGGAATGGACCCAAATAAAAAAAAATTGGAGGGGACAGGTGAGGACAAAAAATTGGATGGAAATTGACTCCTTTGAGACCACCACTGGAGATGGTAGAGTGACCCCTTCCTTTTTTTTTTGATCAGGTAAGATGACCTAAATCAAGATTCTCTCAATGTGATTTCCTAATGTTATTCTCATGCGATGAAGGTAATTTTGTTCATTTGAGTGGTGCCAAACTTATGTTTTCAAAGTTCATTTCTCAGTGATTCTCATCAACCCATTCATTTCGTTTTGACACTACTCAACTCAGATTATGAAATAGTAATCCATAAGAGATTGAACGGTTAGTTTTGTAATTAAAGGAAGATGAAAAGTAACTGAAATAGTGAAAGGGCATATAAGTCATTGTGAAAGCAAAAACAATTAGTGTTTTGACACAAACACTTTTGGTTTTGGCAGGAACAATATTAGTTTTGGCATTATCAGCTGCCTATATATATATATATATATATATATATATTGGGTGTGGTCATGTGACCATCCTCCCCTCTATGTAGAGGCGCCAGTGAACGCAATTGAAGCTCATATTTTCCTTTTGCTTATATTTTCGAGTTTAACCAAACACAAGTCACCACC
>CM037152.1:28769115-28884807 GCA_020921065.1 Vaccinium darrowii
AGGGGAGTTTAGGGTTATTTCAAAAACTTGAGAGAGATTTCTACTTTAGTGAGAAACTGTTGTAGGGCTTGGGCAATTTACTTGAAAAGTACATGAAACTTGAAAGGGCGTACATGCATCTACGCAATTCAAGATTGTGACAACGATTCATACCAGTCGAATGTATCATGTTCTTGGTTAAAAAAAAAACACAATGTATCAGATTCCACCTCAATCATCTTGGGTCTTCTTTCTCAAGAAGTTTACGGACACACCCACAAACCCAATTGATCACATACCAGCCACATCCGTCTACCCACACACCCACTTGATCACATATCAGCCACACCCACCTACATGGCATTGCCACGTAGTCCTGCTGAGGCCCACCACTTAACTCTCAAGAAAAAGAAATTTTCAAAATCAATTTGGTTCTGTTGCCTTCACATACGATCTGGAGAGAGAGAGAGATGAAAAGAAGACGATCCCGACCCAGACGCCATACCCACCCCAAGGTCTCTCTCTCAGGGTATCTCGGCGTCTCTCTCTTCGCCTATGACACAAAAAAATTAGGGTTCTTGAAATTGTGGAACCCTAGAGATTGATGGCAGGATGTAAAAGCCCTAAAGTTTGGTTCTATAAAAATTACGGTTCCTGAGATTGAAGAACCCTAGTAATTGAGTACGTTCTTTTAAGACCTAAAGTTTGGGTTAATTAATCCGCGTATTTGATCTGCTTAAGGGTTTCATATCCATTTTGGATCTGCTTTACGGATACCACTTGTTAGATGGGAGTTTTCATAGCTTCGTTTCCATGGACATGCAGACCAAATGCATGTTACCTGCTCTTTGTAGTATTGGATAAATTTTTTGGTGGGTCAAGTATCATTTGTGGCTTACTTTTCTTGAGATTTTGTATATCTTTTGTTGAATTCAAATGTTATTTCCTTTTCTGATTGATTAGTGGGTTAATTTCTTCGTGGGTCAAGTATAGATTTTGTATATCATTTTTGGCTTAATTTTTTGCATGCAGGTTTGCTCTTATTCATAGAAGTCAACCACCACTTGACTTCATTTGCACTTTTGCTGTTATAGTTTAATTTTGTGTACAGTTGACATGGCTTTTGCTTCTTCAAACGCTACATCTGAATTGGTTTCCTGTGGTTATGGGAGTCACGAAGCTCCTTTTTTTTTTTTTCAATTCTGCTTGCTAAGTTGCTTGTCTAATATCTGTATTAACTTCCATTGTTTCTCTCTCAATGGAATACCTTTTATATCAATGCTAGAGTTATTTGATATAAGACACTCCAAAAAAATTTGTTCAAGTGGGATACCATATCTCAGTTTTGAAAATTTTGTTCCCATGTGGCATTAACGCCCTTAACCTTGTGGGGCGCAACCATGTGAGCAGGGATCGACTTGAGGGAAAACACTCTTCTCTTTTCTTTGATTACTTCGGCATTTTAGACCTTGTTAAGTCTATGATGAGTCGGTAAATAATTTCCAGATTGCACGCTGGACGCCACTGAACAGTCTAATTAACCAGTTAGTTTGCCTTATAGTTACCATAGTTCAGAGTCTTTTATAGATTCTTGTGTTTGCAGGTCTCTTGTAATTGGAAAATTTGAACAATATATTGATGTTCTGTCTTTTTAACCTCAGTCATAACTCAGCAACCATGTAGATTGCCTTTTGATATTTATTGTTTGTTTGTCCCTCGTGCAGCGTGCCCCAATACAATTTCAAGGTGGGAAAGTTTCATTGAGACGGAGGAGCTTCACCTTTCAGACTACAGCTGGCACAGTCTCTTTGCCTGGACCTGTACCCACTGCTGGACACGACATCGCTTATTATAGTGATGATGAGGACGAGGATGAGGACAACGAGAAAGAGGAGGAGGGTGAGATACATAGCCTCTTGCCAAGAAAAACCAAAAAGCTATGCTAGACACTTGGACTTCTTCTTCTTCTTCTTCTCCTCTCTCTCTCTCTCTCTCTGTTTTTTTTCTTCTTTTTTTTCTTGTTTCTTTTTACAGAGCTACATTAAATGTTGCATATGTTGATACTCAGGTTGTTCGTACTATTTTTGGACATATGTAATACATGGACTCAGAATTCTTCTTGTTCAAATAGTGAAGGACGTTATTTGTTCTTTCCTTTTGTTTCAGTTGATATGAGCATGGGCCCGACATGGGGTTTAGACATGTATTGTGAGTAGGATGAGCATGACTCAGTGAGTCTTAATTATATGAAGTGTGTATCTTTTTGTTGTTGATTGTCTGATAAGATGTTAAAATGTCGGGTTAGGCAAGAAAACAGGGGAGATATGGTAAAAAAAGTTCTAGTTTCAGCAACAAATAACCAGTTTTCTGCATTTTATAGTCACTTTCAGCAACCAAAAAGCAATTTTCAGCACTTTTGCACTCATTTTCAGCGTCTAAGAACCAGTTTCTTTTGCACTTTTAGTCAGTTTCAGAAACAATTAGTTTTCAGCACTTTTATGCTCATTTTCAACATCCAAAAACTTAGTTTTGCTCCTAATATATATGAGTTTCACTCCTCCAAGTCAAAACTTAGATTTAGCAGCAATCATAACCCAACCCACAAAGACATTGTACAAGGTTATACTCTCGCTTCTTTGTGTGGATGACATTCCCGCCCAATACACATCTTTAACATAAGCAAGCACCCACTTTTTCCTCTCTAGATACAACCCATGTAACCATGTGTTATTTTGAAGCTCGTACTTTTTGATGAACACATCCCAAGCCTCAAATTCTTCTATTGTCAATGAATCATAAACTACATCTCGCAATCGATAACTAATTCCTTCATAGGCGTCGTGTGCCCACTCAACTTTTCTGGAACCTTTTTCATTATATGCCATATGCACCACTGGTGTCAGGTGTTAGAGAATACATTTTCTATAACCTTCTTCATGGCCATGCATGGATCGGTAATAACTGCTTTGGGAGCACAACTCCACATGCGTGTCATCCAAGTCTTAAATAACCATAAAAATGACTCTGTGTCGTCATGAGAGATGAATTCACATCCCAATAATATCGGCTGACCATGATGATTCACACCAACAAATGGAGCAAAAGGTAGGTCATACTTGTTCACCAAGTAATCCCCACCACCATCTCTCTTTAAAATCTTCCAAAACAAGACTCCTGAAACCTTAACCCTACAGCTGCCGCCACACAGCCGCCACCACGGAGGGGAGGCCGTGTGCCTCATACCGGATCTCATGACTCCAGTCTCCCCTCCTCTCGTTACCTTTTTGCTTTAGTTTTCTTTCGGTAAAGCTCCTTCCAGCCATCCGCTACCGCCGCGTCGCCTCCATCCCCTCATGAATCCCCCTTTTCCTATTGTTTTTCAGAAAACTTCTGCCTCCGGCGCTGCTAAAAATCATCAATTGGGTGGGCTGGGCTCGTTGTTTCCAGCCTTCACACCTCACACGCAACCAAAGGCCTTGGTATCCTTTTGTGTCGGTGTAATACTTCGATGGATTTTTATGCGTTTCTTGCTATTCAACCCCATAGCCTGCGTTTTAGCCTCAGTCGCTGATCTCATTTGCATCTCGAATTTGGTTCTCCGGTGTCATCTTTTGGCTCTGTGCAGCCTTGGTACCAAAGATTTATAGATAGTTATTTCGGTGTGGGTCTTTTGACCATTTATGTTTAATTTTTGGTACCTTTTGTCTCGTTGTGGTTGGCTTTCAGTGGATTGGTTAAGGGTAAGCCATGATCTGCTGTAGCTTTTAGCTTGGTTTAAGTTTAAGGGTAAGCCATGATCTGGGTTTTATGTTAAGGAATTGATTTCATATCTGGTTGCCAAGCACTAGAGATTGAGTTTTGCCACTAGCCTTTGCTGAAGGTTTGCCAGTGAACGGTTTGCTCTATATCTTTTTATGTTGCATGTGTTTCTGTGCGTTCTCGTGGGTGTCCTTGTGTGATTGAGGTGCTACATGAGTTTGTGTGTTTTGTTGTGTTAGGCCTGTGCTTGCATGTAGTTGTTCGTCCTCTTTCCCATCTGTCTACTTTCCCCGATTGGATTGGGCCCCCCTCTGGTTTTCCCCCTGTCCTCCATTCCAATCGTTTCATGATTGTGGTTGAGGTAATGCATTATCTCGCATTTCCGTAACCCCTCTCGTAGTACTTTCACTCTTTCACAGTTTTTATTGTTCTTCTAGCATGTTTGGCTTGCCTCTTCTCTGTGTTGCTAAGTTTGGCGGATTCTTACATGTATCTGTTCGTCCTTCTCCTCCCCGTCGAGCGGCTTTCCCCGATTGGAATGGGTCGCCCTCTGGTTTTCCCCCAGTCATCTGTTCTAATCGTTTCACGATTGTGGTTACAGCAATGCATGTCTATGCATTTTTGTTAGCCATTTCGTAGTACTTTTTATTTTTTATCCCCTTCTCTTTCATTCTTGCATGCATGTCATGGGCCTTCTCTTGGTAGTGGTGTTTGTATGCACGCCAATCTTAGAGTGTTTTTGGTCGCTTGCTCACTGCTTTCTCTTCTTTCACACACAATCACTGCTTTAAGAATTTTTGTTTTTTGACAATCCGTTCAGTGGTTTCCCCTTTTTTTCTTCTTTTGGTTGGTTAATTTAAGGCTAGACTCTGGATCTCTTGGTGTTTGGTCTGCGTGATTTTGATCTAGAGATGGGCTAGGTTGGGGAAGATTGGATTTGGGTTATTCAGTTGGTATATGGGTTATAGGGTTTGGCTTCGGGTTGACTCGGTGGTCATTTGGGGTGGAAGGAGTTACTTTGTTTTGTTTAGGTGTGAATAAGCTCAATGAGATCATCACAATGAAAAGAGATTCTCTGCAGCAGTTCCTTCAAATAACCACGGTTGCGATTCCTTCCGGCAGTTTCTCTACCGATTATAGAGCTCCGTAGTTGGCCTTGGCCATCTAGTTGCACGACGTGTATCCGTGCCGCGGAGGTCTCGACCATAGGTGTGTGACAGACACCTGGTTTGGATCGGTCAAATTCTGTTTGGAATCCTCATCAAGCATGCAGTTCATCGACAAGTTGATCGTTGAATGCCTCCTTAAATCTCTTCAGGGTTTACCTGTCTTACTGTGTGTTGGAAGCATCGTCACTCACGTGGAACTACCGTGACAACAGCAGCTCAACATCATACATTGATCACGAACATTTGACAGCCGAAGCAATCTCTCGCTGGACATGTATCCTTCATTTGTTTTGGTTTTGTCTATGTTCTTCTCGTCTGTATGATTATTTTATTATGTTGTCTTTATACTCGGTAGTTTGTAATAGCATTTCTCATGAAATGAAATTCTCTCTATTGGCTAAAAAAAAAAAAAGTACATTGTATCAAATGTCACAACGTCACCAAATTCCATACAAGCTACCCTACTCCTTGCATCAGCCAAAAATACGTTCCTTAGTCGACGTTTTTCATGCAAATCCATTACATAAAATAAGTCAAAATTGTCAGCTTTCATTCTCATGAAATAACGATGCATTGCTTTAGCATCTCCTTCCACAAGTCGTAAATGTTGAAGCTGGTTCAAATAATTCAGGCAATCCTTTGCAAAATATGGAAGCTTATCAGGTCTACCTGCTTCAATCTGCAGTGAGTCAAAAGTTTTGTGCAGCCTGATCCCAGCTTTATCATTCAAGTCAAGCTTTTTTTTGGTATCTATTCACGATTGTGGTCCAAGAAAACCCCAATTAACCTCCACTTTCCATACTGGGATGACCAAACATTAAGGCGAGCTGGACAACCTACTTTTGTTTGTGGACGTGACTTGACGGGGTTGCTTCCTCTCGCCCTTACCTTTCCACCTTTGCTACATTGAAGAATTACAGGCTTCAAGTTTCCTTCTTTTTCCCTTTTTCAAAGATTTGTTTACCACTGCAAACACCTTTTGTTTAACAAATCTTGGGTAATACACATAAGCTTTGTTTTGTCAGGAAATCAACAAAAACCAAAAGGGGCTAGCCCGCAGGCTATGAGAACATCTCCCATTGATTGCTTGTATGTAACTTGAACCTTGGTTTCTGAGCCTTTGCAGATTAAAGATGGAAAGTCGAACAAAAAGTGAAGAATTTTGGTTTGAAGGGTCTTGATGTTCTCTATGTGCTTTGATTGCTATCAAATCTCTCTTGTGTAGTTATGTAATAGTGGCGGCTCTAGAAATTCTGAATAGGGTGTTCAAAAATCACATTAACTTTGGCTTTATTAACTAGCCATATATACACAAATTTTTATATATTAATGCGAATAATGGGAACAAATAATACAAAAATACATAAGATGTCACAATTGCATTTTCTAGGTGAATTCTATATTTTAGGCCAAACAACATTAAATGGGCACATAAACATTGTAGGAAATTGTGGCAATAGGTTATACACTTTTTTTTTTTTTTTGACACATGCTCTCGCTTTGTAGATATAGAATGGGTGCTGATTTTGAGGCTCCATTTTTTGATGTAGGCACTCCAAAATTTAATGAAGTTACAAAACTTCCTTTTTCAAGATATAAAAATCATTGGAGGCACTCCACCTCCAGATTATCTTCTCATTTACTAAGGAACTTTAAACCGAAAAATGAACCAAAACCAAACATAAACATTAGGTTCCATAAACATTAACATTAGGTTCCAAACATTAAATATCCACAACATAAACATTAGGTTCTAAACACTAAACATGCATCTATGTCAAATTGCTTCACGCCACTTTGCACACAAAAATAAAAAACAAAAGATAAAAAACTAAACATTGCTAGATTTCTCCAAAATAAAAATCACACAATTGAAAATGTTGATGCTGCAAATCTTCATAACGGTTGCGACACAAGATCTCCATACTTTCGTACTCATTATCTACCATTTCCCCTCAAAATCTTCATAATGGCTGCAAATCTACATTTTAAAACTCATAGTGAGACAAACAAAGCCCACTACCAAAGTTATGAGAACTCTTGAGAGAAAAAGTAACACAACTTCTAAAAGACTTTGCATGGACAACATGATGGTTCTACAATCATAGGCCGAAGACCATTTGTCTAGGTTGTCCTGGTGCAGAACGTGGTGACAATAGCTTAAAGACTCTATCAAGGAAACATTACATATGGAAGTAGGCAATGACGTACAGTAAAAAGAGTTGAGCAACTTTCTGTTTTCTTTCTGATAAACAAAAACTATCTGTTTTTTTTTTTTTTTTTTTTTTTGAGTGCCTGAAGTAAAGGAGAAGAGTAAAGGTTTTTGGCTTAATTCCAAGGACACCCCCTAAACTATCACGTTTTTACAACTTGACCCCCTAAACTTCAAAACGTGCCAACCTGACCCCTCAAACTTTCAAAACGTGCCAACATCACCCCTTCCGTCCAACTCTGCTTGAAAAAAGCTCTTAAATGGATGGAAAAGCTCATAAATTGACGAAAAATTTAATTTGATGTCCAAAATGCCCTCGTATGGGCGGGAAGTTGTGTATATAACACATTCTCCCTCTCCTCTCTCTCTCTCTCTCTCTTTCTCTCTCTCTCCCCATTTCATTTCCCTTTGAGGCAAAGATACAGAACTCTCTCTCTCTCTCTCTCTCTCTCTCTCTCTCTCTCTCTCCAAACGAGAGAGGAACCCCAACCCCCACCACAACCTGGAAATCTTAAAACCTTGAAAAATTTTGTCATTACCAGATTTCCAGATTTCAAACCCTTGATTTGCCATTACCAGATTTGAAGCTCTCTCTCTCTCTTAACCCATACAAGGAACCCCAACCCAGATTGCCCAACCAAGATTGATAACTTCAGACTTTGAAAACCCAGAAAACCTAGATTGGGAAATTTTCAAAACCCATATTTTCTTGATTTTTGAAACCCATATTTTCAGATTTTGTAAACCCAAATTTCAGATTTTCCAAACCATTTACAGATTTTGCACTTTCACCAAAACCCAGATTTGGTAATTGCTAACTCTCCCTCTCTGTCTATTCTCAGAAATTCGTCATGAGCAGCAGCTCCAGCCATGTCACAAATACACAGTACAATGATGGATTACCAAAATGTGTATGCAGGGAAAGGGTTGTGGTGAGGAGGTCATTAACGGTGGCAAATCCAGGAAGAAGGTTCATTGGCTGTGTTAATTACAAGGTAAAATAGAACTAATTGTCCATGTATCCATGTATGTTATCTGATCATTTCAATATAGTAACCACTACACTTTGTAATTTTCAGAAGAAAAAAAACGGTTGCAATTTCTTTGAGTGGGTAGATGAAGAAACCTGCCGTAGTGGATTGGAGTATGCCAAGATCATGCAAGCGAAAAGGGACGCACTTGATAGACAAGTGGAAGACTTGAAAAGAGGAAAAGAAATGTTGGAACAAGAAAATGAGGCCTTGCTTTGTAAAGTAGCAAAGTTGACTGAGTTGAATGTGCATCTGCTAGGTAGGAATGAAGCTCTAAATGCATAGATTGGAGCTCGAGCTACCAACATTGGACAGATTAGAGCAACCTCGTTTTGGAAGATCATAGTTGTGCTAGGCCTATTCATTGTCACTGCCTCTGTGATTTGTGTGTTTGTGTCAAGTGGAAGGCCGTCCACTGAGAACAGGCCCTTGTATTTACCTTAAGTATGAATGAATGAAATGCCCAAGTTTTATTGTCCATTCTATTACACTTTGACTACATGCACCTAGCCCATGTCTTAGGTTCTTCCCTCATCAACCAATCATATGCACTTTGATCAATCTCTGCAATTTCATTCATTTTCTGCTCAAACTTAGGAATTGTGTACACTGATGCTACCCCCCACATTAGGTCTTTCCACTCTTTACCCTTGTACACTTTACAAAAGTTTGAGTACATATGCCTAATGCAGTACCTATGTTCTACATTAGGGTACACATCAACAAATGTTTGTGTCAACCCCTATGAAAAGAAAACAGAAATCATGCATTTCAGTTAAGTAAGTAAATGAAACCAAATCATTAAACATAGGAAAGGAAGATGTATAAGTGATTAGTTATACCTTTTGCCTGTCAGAGATAAAGCACCACCCCTTTTCCTCTGGATTTCCAATCACACTTACCAGATTTTCCATGAACTAAGTCCAGCTATCTTTTGTTTCTGCCTCAACAACAGCAAATGCCAAAGGAAACATTTGGTTGTTGGCATCTTTCCCAACAGTATGCATTAATTGACGTCCAAAAGGGCCTTTTAGAAAACAGGCATCTAACCCTATTATAGGCTTGCAACCTGCTAGAAACCCCTTCAAACATGCATCATAACATATGAACAACCTCTGAATATTGGCCCATGTTCCTCCCAGGGTCTGTCCACCTTCAGTTTAGCCACACTTCCAGGGTTTTGCCTCCTAAGCATCTCACAGTAGTCCCACAGCCACAAATATTGTTCTGTATGATCTCCTTGAATTAATTCAAGTGCCTTTCTCTTTGCCCTATGCACTTTGTGATGTGACACATTTAAAAGCCATTCCTTCCTAACTATCTTTTTCATTGACTTAACCTTAGTCTCAGGTGCATCACTAAGCTTGGTTAAGTACTTTTGGGAAAGCCATGAAGAGGTGGCATTGTTATTTGTGTACACCCTAGTACATTCATGCTGTTGGTTAATCTTTTTAATTTGAAAAGATCTTTCTTCATACATGGGAGAGGCATGAAGTCTAAAGCCACAATTCCTTGCACACACTACAGTGACCCTCTTAGACTCATTCTTCACAAATTTGAATGTGTACCCCTCCTTAATGTGGTATTCCCTCAACAATTTTCTAAAGACCATGACATTGGGAAACTTCATCCCTTCTACTAATTGTGGCTTATTCATTAATGTTTCTTTAAACTCAGGGAAATTAGATTTCCCATCATCATCAGAATCTTCAACCAAACAATTATCGTCATTGTCTGAATCACCTGCCCCCTGTTCATCACCTCCCCCAAGGTTATTTTTACCAAAACCTACCAATGCAGTATTTTCCTCATGTTCTTCATCAAATGACTCTTCTATCCACTCATAGATGCACAAGAAGTTTTAGAATCAGAGTAGGGTAGCAACTCCCCATCTGAATCACTGTCTTCATCCATTGATTGTACAGCCTGATCTTCATCTCCAACTACTCCACCATCATCCTCGTCTACTCCACCTAGTTCATCTCCATTTCTTACTTCTAAGTCAACTCCCACTTCAGTCAAGCATCCTTGGTCTACTACAGTTGTGTCTCTACCTATGTCATCCTCCTCATCAGACTCAACAAGATTAGGGCAATGCACATACACATCAATTACCATGTACTTGTTACCAGAAAACTCTGCAAACATGTGAAGCATTTCATCATGAGAAGTCAATTGAACTAACCCAGTGTCCATGTCACACATTGGTTTTGTATAAGACAAACTTAGGCTATCTTTCTGTCCATAATACCCTGTATCCTTAATTGTTTCCAGCAAATCATAATAAGAGAAGGAATCTGGATCTACCTTACATTCAGCCTTGACCCCCTTGACGTACTCAATTTGGTTGCCTTTGACAATTTTACCACCAACATGAACATACAACATGCACCTCAAATCCACCATGTTTTTTGTCCAAAAAACAAAAAACATATAATAGGTTATCATATGGAACAAGTTAACAAAAAACTGTGGATTACTAGTGGTTACAGTCATGCAGGCAGTAGCATATCAATTGGGGAATATTAAGCATTGAGTATTATAAGAATATTAAGCCAACTACCACTATCAGGAATATTATACATGGTCTTCATTTCAAAATCCGCAATTTTTAAATGGCATGAACATAAAAAACTTCAAATCCCCAAATTTTTAAAGCACTAAACATAAAAACATTCATATCTCATCATTAGGGTTTGATTCAATCGAAGAAATATAGGGTTTAAATATACACACACAAACAAATGTATATTATAGAAATCTAGGGTTTCGGTAGAAAAATCCTAGGGCTTCGTTTTATTAAAGTTTCAATTAAAGTAAGCATTAACCTTAAAATAATTGCAAAAATCTAGGCATAATATACATATACATATACTCAAAAACAAACGTACGGTTTTCTGATTCGAACCTTTTCGGGGTTGGGCCTGGGGTCGCGTTGAAAGAGACCTTCTTCTTCGAGACCTGGATCGCGTTAAAAGAGAGAAACATATCCGGGTTTTTTTACGCTGAGTTATTAGGGTTTTAGGTGTGTTTTTTGGGGAGTGAGAGGGTTTCGACAGTGCCTGGAGAGTTTGTGGTGGTCGATCATGGTGGACAAGGGAGAGGGAGAAGATCAATCATGGTAGTTTGGTTTGGTGGTCGCCGACTGGAGAGAGAGAGAGAGAGAGAGAGAGAGAGGTGGTGGTCGTCTACTAAGAGGACTGAGAGACGGAGAGGAGAGAGAGAGGAGAACGAACGAGAGAGGAAAGTGTTTCCTCTCCATCCCAAACACATCCAACCCTAATTTAACCAACGGGATATTTTGGGCTTTTCACACGTTTCCGTCCATGTATTTCACAGTTTTTAGGGGAAGGGGTGATGTTGGCACGTTTTGAAAGTTTGAGGGGTCAGGTTGCAAAAACGTGATAGTTTAAGGGGTGTCCTTGGAATTAAGCCAAGGTTTTTTCCTGAAGTAATTACGAAACTTGCCAAAAGGGTAATTCTGGGAAACTACTATAGCTTGGAACCCCTGCATCAAAATTGGGAGTGCAAATATCAATTTCCTATAGAATTGATTGTTGTTTAGAAAAAAGTTAAGAGTACGGAATCAATACCAATAAACAATTCTTTCTCCATCTATTTTTAAAAATTTTATCATTAAGAATACGTTTTTTTTTTTTTTGAGCTAATTATGAATTTGATGGATTAATGGATGGTCACATTGAAGGATTAAGTGCTCAAACAATGCCAAGATAATTAGATTATTACCTATATTAGAAAATACAAAATAGCTTAGGTTATTCAACTGACCATCTGTGGGAAGTTATCTATGAAGCATCCTATGGCTTTTAATTGGGTTGTTTACATTGGATTGGTTTGTAAGCTAATTTTCTAAGGCTAGTTCAAACTTTTTTTGTTAGGTGTTCAAATATTTATATGTAGGGTGTTCAAATATTTTAGTTTGGGTGTTCAAAAAAGGGATAAACTAAAATAAAACCCGAATATTACATGTATTCTACTTTCTAATTAAACAGGAAAAAAAAAATTTAGGGTGGTGAGCCGCCTATATAATTAAGAGTTGTATGTAGTAGGGATCGAATCTAGTGCTTTGTGTGTAGAAGATGATGGAAGAGGTGGTTCTATGTGGAAAGTAGGTAATAGAGTTGACTGATAGGGTAAGGTTCTATTTATATGTTGTTGGAGCTAGGGTTTGAGATGATCAGCAAGAAGTAACTTAGGCCTTGTTCTCCAATAGATTTTAAGTACATAGAATTTCACATTTTATGACACTCCAATCTCAACACATAAAATATAAAAGTGATTTTATGAGATTCTCATAAAATCCTCCTAAAATCTATAGGAAAACCACTACATTTTATCAATTGGGAAAGCAACTTCATTTTATCACCCCTTCATAAAATGTTCATTTTATGAGATTTTCATAAAATCTCCCTAAAATCTATTGGAGAATAAGGCCTTAAGCCATGAGAAATTAATCAACATTGGTGTACGTGGCTCAAAGATGTCGAAAAGAAACCCTTAGGGCATCCTTATCAGGCTCAACAAAAAAAACATCAAATTTAACCTCAAAAACACCTTTTATAAATTAGCAAGACACTTATCCAAAAATTCACAAAATCAGACTCTCTATTCTAACTTTACTATTCCCCTCAAGTCTCATAAAAAAAAAAATCTTTTTGCTTAAAATATTGCTCTCCCCGATTGGGAGCTGTGCAACTTGGTAACTTTAATGCATAAACAAATAGTATTAAAGAGAGAGAGAGGGGGGGAAAGAAAAACAGTCAGTGGGGCCGGCTTGGGTTTATACGAACAGAGCCGACATTGGTTTATACGGACAGAGAGGCAACGAAGTCAGGGAATAGAAAGTATTAAATTATTCAGTAGCCCATGCATAGTAACATTACCCAAATACAGAGTTACTGTAGCAAAACTATAAATTTTGCAAATTAGCCAAATGTTTGTTGAGGCTGATTTTGGGGTGTTTTTTCCACTTGGACTCAACAAAATAACCATTTGGCCAAAATAGCAATCCTGATGAGGATGCTCTTAAATCGTTAAATGACTGTAGAGGGCCAATCAAAAAGAGTTCCTTGCGATTCAGGAATATTCAGGAATGTTCTGTAGAAGGATTTGTTGGCCGCCCACTTGAATTGTCGGTCGGCAGAAAACAAGTGCAGACAAAAGATCTGTCGGCCGCCAAAAGATGTGCAGGCCGCCACTTAAAAAGAGGAGAAAAGGAGAACTTCTTTAGAGAGAGGGAGGGAATTAAAGGAGCGTTCTGAAACTAACTTTTACACTATCTATCATGTACTCCCTCCGTCCCAATTTGTTGCGCCTGTTTCGTTTTTGGAACTTCTAAAAAAATTGTCTATATTTCATAATCTATAATATTTTTTACGATTTCGGAATCTTTGTTTTAAAAAATTAATTGAGATCTATCAAACAAGATCCATATTGACTATAAAAAACATTATAGATTGAAAGATATAGACGGTTTTTTGAGACGTCCAAAAAAGAAAATAGACAACAAATTGGGACGGAGGGAGTATTTTTTTTGGTCATGCTAACGGGTGTCATAGCTGTAACGCCCCCAAAATTTGGGTACGTTAATAAAGAATACAAAAATAATAGATAGGGTTTTACAACAGTAACCCAAAAGGAATTACACAACTTTCTTGCCTAATACAATCATTCTCTACAGGGTTGACTAGGTTTCTCTACTCCATCGCACGACTGTCCATCCCGGCGGTATCCTGCTCTACTCCGTAGGCCTTCCAGTCATAATTCTCTCATCCTGTCCATCTCTATAGTCTAGCATAATACGTCAGAGTCGCAGAGCAACATCGTGGTATTATGCCAGGGTTACACAAGTGCAACACCGTGAGCGATAACGCCCAGTAGTTCACTCTACTAAATTTCTAACTAGCAATTCTAGAACAATAAGTTTGAAAACAGTATATAATACTTTTTGAACAGTAAAAACCATGCAATGCACCATGCGTGCCTATGCGGATCAGAGTAAATATGCGCAGAAAACAGTAACTCATTTCAGTATCTCAGAACAGTGTCACGTGTCAGTTTCTCAAAACAATATCTCATTTCGATAACTCATCACATGTCGTAAATCATTTACTCGTATATTGCCTCTTTCAGCATTCTTCTTCAAATTTCAATCATTACAATATCTCACACCACTCTGAAAGTTATTGGTCCGTTTACGCCTCTTTCAGCTGACGGTACCAACCTTTCCGCTCGAGGTCCCGGTTAGCGTGCATCACCGAACTTAACAGCCTGTTTGCACGGTCCGGCTACCCCGCGACTCACACGAACACGGTCCCGGTTGCCTTGCATCACCGAACTTAACAGCCTGTTTGCAAGACTGTTCACCGTGTGTTGTGCATGCTTAGCCCAAACATCCTAGTTCTCTCCGCGAACTGGAAGTGGTGCTTTCGCTGCACTACCGTAATCAAAACCATTCCTCCAAATTCTCTCCGCGAATTTGAGGTGGCAACAAAACATCTCATCGCATCTCATTTCATTTCATTTCCCAAAAATCTCATTTCTTTTCTCAAAAATTCATTTCTCATTTCAAAACTCATTTTCATTCTCATCTCTATTTTTCATCAACAGTTATTCAATATCGCGTCCGGTGTCATATCGTATCGTGTACGTGCTCAATGCCACATGCTCAAGTCATGCCCATGCAATATTTCATAATTTCTTTCCAAAAATTTCATATTTTCCCAATAATATTTCCCACATAAAATCATACTTTTTAATACACCAACTCTCTCAAAAATGATATTTCTCAATAAACTCTTCTCACATAAAATCATGAAATTTATACTTCTTCAAAAATTCATTTCACATAAAACCATGCACTCAATGCACTAACTTTCCCAAGAATGATATTTTCCAAATTTCTCCTTAAACTTTATTCCTCATCAAAAATCTCATTTCTCCATTTTCTCTTATAAAACTATTTTATTTCTTTTTAAAGAAATAAATCTCCTCTTCTAAAAATAAACACTCCAAATTTCCTTTCTAGAAATTTTCCACCAAGAACCAACTCAACAAATTTTGAACTTTCTAGACAAAATATTTTATCTCTCTAAAATATGTTTTCTCTCTAATAACAATCTTCTTTATCTAGAAAAAAAATCACAACTTTCTTTCTAGAAAGTTTTAACACAAATCATTCACTTCTTTTTCTTTCACAAAAATCCTTAAAATACTTACTAGTTATTTTAGTAAATCATTTCTAGAAAACATTTACTAAAATCTTACTTTCCAATTATTTAGTAAAAATCACCATACTTTCTTACTACAAATTTCATAAAATAATAGATCTTTCTTTCTAGTAAGAAATAAATCCTTTATTAAATATGATTAACCTTCTTATTTAAGAAAAATAATATTAACAACAACCAATGATTTAATCATCAATGATTGGTTAATCTTACCAAGTAAAATATCAAATTAATAACACTAGAAACTTGTTTAGGAAAATACACATCTTCTAATCTCTACTAATCAACTTCTAATCACTTTAATCTCACTAATCCACTTCTAATTTCATGAAGAACCACTCCAATTAGAAACTCATTAATACTCTTGTTATTCTTTCTACATGAAATCCTCTTTCTTAATCACCAAGATACATGCTCAATAGCTTAATACATGCACTAATTAACTCAATCAAACTTCAAATCCATGCTTAGAAAAGTAATTAGAATACCATAATAGAACTAGAAACAACTAATTAAAAGGTTAGTTTAATAAACTACCTTGATTTTCGGGTGTAAACCGGAAGCCGAAAAGCTATCCTTTGGTGTAGAAAACCCTTAATCTACCTAGCTTACCTACTAATTAACTTAGTAAGTAGCTAATTAGAACTAAAATAGGTTGGTTAAAAGGTGGTAGAGTTGGTGGTTTGTGGGGAATTTGGAGACAACAAGAAAAGAAAGGTGAAGAGTGGACCAAAAGGAACAAATAGCATGCTATTTTTATAGCAAAAGAGAGACCTCTCTTCCTCTCTAAAATTTTCGGTACACATCCACACTATGTGGGCCGAAACTTACTCTCCAAGGAAGGAGTAAATGATGCATTAAGTTGGCACATGGCAAGTACTTAGGTGGCACACTAAGTTTAGGTAAGAATCTAGGCTAGGAATCTAGGCTAGGTCCTAGGTTTATTCTTGCTAGATGAACCAAAATGGGCACACATACATGGTACCAACGTGGGAGAGTAATGGTGGGGGAAAAACGCGTTCCGTTGTGTAGGTTTTTGCACGATCACCTTTGTTACGGGGTGTTTTTAGGAGCTAATATGAACAAATGGACATGTGGAACCATTAAATGGCTAAGGGTAGCCCTAACTAGCTATAAATAGGTGGGAATATTCTTCCTTAAATTAGGGAAGTATGTCCCTAGCTTACTTGGAAGCCAAGGCCTAGTTTGGTTAGGCTAGGTGGTGTATATTGTGCTCAATTGCATGTATTGTGTGGGTATGCAAAGGTTACTCTAAAAATAGCAAGGCTTATTCTAGCTAGTGTTGGGTACAAAACCTTGGCTTAGGAAACTTTCCTCACTCATCCATTGCTTGTGCAAGTGAATTTGCATTAAAACCTTGCATGCGACTTGTACTATCATGCATGCACCAAGCGCACACACACACTACTCTCTCTCTCTCTCTACCGAACTCTCTCTCTCTCTCTCGGCATCTCTCTCTCTCTCCCCGTGGCTCTCTCTCTCTCTCTCTCTCTAGCTCTCTCTCTCTCTCTCTCTAACTTGGTCAAGACACCAAGTTCCAAGGTGAGGGGGGAACACATAGCGTACTATGGTTGATGAAATAAAGGTAGTAGGTTTCGGACATTAGCCAAGGTCTCCGGGTGTTATGGTAGTGTAACGGGTGTGTTACTCGAGCTCGCACGCGCATACACATGGCTAAAATTCCATTTATTCGAATTAAAAGAATAAAATAATATTTTAATAAGAAAATATTCCGATAAACCGAAAATTAAAATAATTAATCAAATTATTTAACGAAATTTTTATTTACGAAAATTAGGGTTGTTACAATAGTGCACCCATTAAGGGTACAAAAAATACATTTTTGTGAGTCCTACTTGTACAAAAAAGTATACTTTAAAAGTACATTTGTACGTTAAAGTACACTTAAAGATGTACTTTAAGATACAAATGTACTTTTAAAGTGTGATTTTTTGTACTCTTAACGAGTGCACTATGGCACCCGTTAGCATTTCCCATTTTTTTTCCCATCTTTCAGGCAAAGATAGAAGTTATCCAGGGCATCATGTATTTTATTTTATTTTTTTTTCTAAAAGGGGGTCATGCTTTTCGGGATAATCTACGAGGACATCATGAACGCTGTCATCAGGGATGGCCCTGAGGCGAAGTCGTAGGTACTGCAGCTTTAAGCCCGTAATGAAGTGTCCCAGAATCAATACACGGCACGGCCCGTTTTTGCTCGGTGCTTCTTCCATCCCAAATTGCTCATCTCTTTTGGACAGTCACATCACTCAAACAATTGTCTATATTTCACAATTTATAATGTTTCCTTTGATTTCGAAAATGTTGTTAAATAAAACTTAATGAGATCGATCAAATAAGATGTATATAAAATATAAAATGTATTATATATTAGAAGACAGAGGAAAATTTTAAGAGGTTTCAAATACTTAAAAGATACAAGCAATTTGTGACGGAGTATTTTTTTTCCTTAAATTTTCTACCTAGGAGTCATTAGTTATTTCGATTGTTAGATGATAGGCGTGAAGGGACAATAGAAGAGCAGCTAGCTATATTTCTTATTAACCGTTCTCTATAATGAAAGATTCGAAATCTACAAGAATGATGTTGGAAAAATCGTTTCATGAAACATTATGTGTGAATAAAAATTATTAATCGAAGAGTTGTGTCCTTATGGTGGCATCTATTTGGATGAATAATTGTGTCACTTTTCCTTTATACAGTTTTGTCACTTGCTTTCGTGACTATTCCACAGAGTCGTGAACACCTCTATTTATGAGATTCCTCCTCCATTTTAATGAGTTCAAAGCATAAAATTTTGAGTGTCTTTAATTGATATATATTTTGAGACAAGTTTTCCCATATGAGAGAGTACAAAATATTTGTTGGTTCGCCAGACCCATTGATTGTAGTGCTACTTCAGTAGGATTTCGATCATTGTATCCTAGAAGATGGACGTCCAAAAACCCGTAAGCACCGCAATGGGAATAATGTTTCAAGGATATAGCGTGTAATGCTAGCCTTGATCATCGTTCTTAAAGTTTCCAGCTGGTTTTATTCACTTATAATTTTTGGCGATCGTTCGAGTATCACAGTTTCTGATAAATGTTTCCAACACTCTGGAGAAACTACCGGCAGACACTTTAACAGTGGCGCAAAAGCTCTCGCAATATTTTCCATGTCAATTGGACGAGCGGCCATCCCAGTTTGTAGGAAAATACTACTTTGTTGACGTTGGATATCCTAATATACTAGGATTTTTGGCTTAGAAATCTTTGATCACATAGACTAGGATTTTTGGCTTAGAAATCTTTGATCACGCACATCCACCACCCCCCCCCCCCCCCCCCCCCCCCCCCCCCCCCCCCAAAAAAAAAAAAAATAAAATAATAATAATAATAATAAAAAATAAAATAAGAAGCGTGATTGATTAACGTTGTTTTGGTGTTTGACAAGCTCGATTGCCAATTTTAACATGCTTGGCCGTCTCTCTATTTGAAACACAGAAGGCTAATTGTTGCAACTTCAATGGTGTTGAAACATTTCAAAAATATTTAATAGATATTAAATGGTATTATTGGTGAACAGTTTTTTTTAATCCAAAGGTGATTTTATTTGAGCAGAAAGTTTTTTAAACCCATGCCTATTAGTAATCTGTCATTTAAAAGGAATTTTGTTACCGTTGTAATGGGACCCATTGGTCTTAGGGCCCTTTGGTGGGCAGTTGGGATGCCCCCTGTTGGGAACTACTCCATCACAAACGGCAACCGCACCTGTATGGATGAAAACAGTATCATAGCGGCACCTCTCAGTCATTGTTTTGATCCACCTTTTGGGTCAGACAATGCTTTTTTTTGAACTGGGTCAGACAATACCTAGGCCTCGTTTGTTTGGCCAAAGATAAATAGATGTGATATGAAATCCCATGGGATATGAGTGGGATATGAAATCCTTGGGATATTGCTCAGGATATCAATGGATGGGAAAAATTTATATCCGGTGTTTGTGTACGACGGGATAGTGCTCGGGATATCCAATTTTTTGCACTAAAAACTCCAAATCCCACCCCCCCCATGGGATTTTATATCCCGTACGGATGGGGATATTAATTGGCTGGGAAAACCAAATCTCATCCCAAATAATGTTACCAAACAATGGATTTTGGGACCCACATCCAAATCCAAATCCCATTCCACCCCATATCCTCCCTAACAAACAAGGCCTTAGAGTCTACCGTTGTTGTTTTATGCATGGAAATTGGATTTTATTGATACTTCAATTGATACTTTTGTATATATGGGTTACTTAGCCAAAAATCTAAAACATTTGACATTTTTAAAATGAATGACAAGAAACTTTTGCAATCGAATATAAAAACAAAAAACATTTCAAATTTTTAAAGAGAATGACAAGGAACTTTTGCAATCGAATATAAAGACAAAAAAAAAAGTTAATGAAATGTCACTAATTTTTAAAAGTTCTAATTTCGTATAAAAAGTTAAAAAAAACAAACTCCTACCTCCTAACAGACCACCACCCCACCTCCGGCAACCACTTCTGGCGACTCAAAAAATTAGTGAGATTTCACTAATTTTTAAAAGTTCTAATTTTCTACAGAAAATTTTTAAAAAAAATCAACTCCTACCTTCGCGGACCACTACCCCACCTTTGGCCGACCACTTCTGGCAACCCAAAAAAATAGTGAGATTTCACTAATTTTTAAAAGTTGTAATTTCGTACAGAAAATTTTAAAAAAAAACTCCTACCTCCAACGGAGCAGCACCCCACCTCCGGCTGACCACTTCCGGTGACCCTAAAACTAGTGACATGTCACTAATTTTTAAAAGTTCTAAATTCGTACCGAAAATTCAAAAAAAAAAAAAAAAATCATCTCCTGCCTCTACTACTTCCGGCGAACCAAAAACTAGTCATGACATGTCACTAAATTTAAAAATTCTAATTTCCTACAGAAATTCAAAACTAATGTGTAGATCATCTTGCAAAAATCAACCATTCATTGTTTTCTAGACAAATTAGAAACTTAGGCTCAGTTTGGATGGCAGCAATCTTGAGGGGGAATGGGAATGTGATGCCTTCTTTTCATGATTTCAATGTTTGAAACAAACAGGAATAGGAATGTGATTCCATTCTTTTCTAATTCCGGCGTTTGGAATAGTCAGGAACATGAATGTGATTTCTGATGACACATTCAACCAGGAATCATATTCCCAAATTGAGTGGGAATCTGATTCCTCTCTTACCCCATGGGAATATCAGATTCCGGGCTCATTCAATAAGAAAAGGAAATGTTTATTTCAATAAATTTCCAAAATAATTGTTTTCTACGTAAGATTACTCGATTAATCCAAACACCGTAATGAAATTACTCCAGGTATCAAATTCCCAATAATTACATTCCTATTCCTACCCAAGGAAATTCCCAGGAATTTGATTCCCGGTAATCATATTCCTATTCCTACTCAAGATTTTGGTCATCCAAAAACAGCCTTACAGATATGACGAAGGTATGTCAAAACCCTTCTCTCGTGGTTTGTGTCGCAGATAAAATTTCTATAAGTCTAATGACAATTTCTTGAGAAATTTCTGGTTTGGATGTGGAGAGGATTGGTTTGTGGATGACTCGTCAGTAATTGCATTAAAGAAGGTAATTGGAGAGTCTACTGTTTGAGGTGAGCAAATTTTCTTTTCTTTTCTTTTTTTGAAAAAAGTGTGAGCAACTTTTGCGTTCTTAATCGATCTGGGTTTGCTGGAGAAGAGAGGCAAGTAATTTTTGTGTTTCGGTCGATCTGGTTTGAGATGGGCAATTTTTGGCCATGGATCTCCATTTTTGTTTGTATTGACAGTGCGAGAACAGGATCGTGATTCATGAGACAAGACATATGATTTGAGGAAATAGTCGTGGCAGCAGCAATAGTGACCGTGGAATTATAATTAAGGAGATAGTGGGTGTGTTTTATCTTTTTGCTAAATCAATATTTAAAACGTCTTTATGTTTGATTATATAAGTTCATTGTCCTTCCTTTCAAAAAAACAAAATATAGTGGAGTCATGACTAATTTTTCCCTTAATATTTTTTATTTGGAAACATTTTCATGTTGTACATTACATCAAACATTTATGCAAGTTCATCGCATTATGCAAGACATTTTCAAACATTTATGCAAGTTCATCGCATAAGGAGAACATAATGGTGAATAGTTGGGATTTCTTTAAATAAATGAGAACATTTTTACATGACAAGACACTTTTACCATAAGATACCTTTGTAAATACATGTTGACATGCATGTGGAGGTTAAGGAAATAACGTTGGGTGTAACGCAAGTGGTGCGCTTCTTGGATTTAATTTCAATGGTATAACTATTGGAGGCTAAACCAAGTGGTGTGGTGGTTGGCTTAAAATGAAGAGTCTTGACTTGTAACAACCTGCCCCGCCTTGCACAATATTGTCCTCTTTGGTCGCCCAAGCCTTGAACCTCCCAAAAGGTCACCCATCTCTGGATTGCTCTAGGGTGAGCATGCTTAACTATGAAATACCAACGAGCTTTAACGTCCAAACAGCTTTAAAAGGTCTTGTGCAAGTTAAGATATGATCTATTTTCTTATATCATAGAACTCCGTTGCATACAGTTGGGTCATGGGCTGTCACATTCTCCCTACTTTATGATGCAACATCCTTGTTGCATATTGGCCCGACGACATTCCTTCGGGAGGTATAGCACTTAGTTCTGCATAGCACTTTCTTCCCTCTCCGGGATTCAAGAGGTGGCTCCTGCAAATTCTAGGGGTGGCTTCTACCTCGTAGTCTAGGGTTGTGCTCTGATATGACTATTCCAAGAAATCATGAATAAATGAAACATAATTTCATTAGAGAAAATGTTGGTAGATTAAACTCTCATTTGTAATATGGTTAGTGTGGCCTTTATGGTCACATGGTCTCCTAAGGCATATTGGAGAGTTAAGAAAGATGTGGAATGGTTAGTTTCTACTATTTTGTTTATGTAATTGTTCTATATAATTACGTCCCACAAGTTTAGTTCTAACTTAAATTATTTAGAGGGATTGGTTTATATGTTTGTAATTGGTATCCATAAGTTTTAATGGATTCAAAGGCACCTGATATATTAAGCATGAGAACCATAGATAAAAAGTGGGTCTACTTTTTGTGGGGGTTTTCTCTCTTGAATTAAAGTGAGGCCTTTATTTTGAGATGGGGTGACGTGGTATTTCATCATGGTTATCTTCAATAAATTACTTATGAGAGAGTGTGTGACACCCCAATTTGGACCCTCGAAATACCCTTAAGTTGTGGCCGATCGGCTCCCCAATGATGACATGCCTTGGAAAAGAAGCTTCGAGCAATGCTCTTTATACTCGAAACTCAAAAGAAAACCTATTCAATACAAACTCTACCCTACACCATCTTCTAGTACATTCAAAACCTCTTTTTCGATATATAATATGTCTCAATTCATTTTAAAATGAGGGAGATGAGCACATTTTAGTAAAATGACTTGTTTTCTCGACCTTCTAAGGGTACAATGGTCATGGATTTTTTTTGTAAAAATTATTTTGGATCCAACGCACTTGGGTTAGAAATTAGACTTAATAATCTTTTCAACGTTTCAAACCACGTGCTAAACCAAGAAGAAGCCTTACTAGAGATTCTAATAATGGATTCGTAAACCAATAGATAATTTTATAGAAACCTAAGGATTAAAGTATAAAATTATATGATTTATAATTAAAAATAATTAACAAGCTTTAATTGTTCGAATGAAATAATAGTCAAACCTTTAGTAGTAAGAACCTACTACTAATTTAATAGCTCACAGGATGGATACTATAAAAGTAAATAATAATATTATTACAAAAAAATTTACAAATCCACACACAAACATTCCAGTATAGTACAAATTATAAAAGTGCAATGTTTAAAATAATTAAACACACTGTGCTCCTTTGGCAAAAAAGAAAAAAATAGTTTTTTGGTTTTTTGGTTGTCTTTATTCAAAAAAAAAAAAAATCTTTTGCATTTGTTATTTTTGCGTCAAGTTTTCGTGGTTTATGGATTCATCTCGACGAGACGAATCCATAGAGCATAAATTATGGTCCAAAGTAATATGTTTTTTAATAAAGCCAAAAATAAACCAGTAACGCAAAAATAACAAATGCAAAAAAAAAAAATTTTGAATAAAGACAACCAAAAAACCAAAATACCACTTTTCTTCTTTTTTGCCAAAGCACCCGTTAGAATAAGGCGTAGGAAAATCCTACCTCGGTCCAAAGAATAAGCTAGGCAAGGAAGGCTTGTTGGAAAGGCGAAGGTTTGAACTACGAACTACTCCGGAAATGATTTTCTAGTCTTGGAAACTAAGCTAAAGCTAGGGATTTTTGGGAGAGTTTTGGATAGAATTTAGAGGGAGCTAGGTGAGACTTAGTGAATGTGTGAGAAAAATGAGAAGGAATTAATGAAGGCTATTTATACATGAAACTTGGTAGATAAAGCTTAATCCTAGCCATTGATTTTTGGTAACTGAGGACTAATCCTAGCTGTGACATCCCGACTTTTTCTTTTAAAAAAAAACAAAAAACAAAAATATTTTTTGTTTATAGTGTACTATATTATTCAGGAAATTTTTCTAAACTGGAATAACTTACTTTTTTATTTTTATCCATATAATGTTTAGCTATTTTGAATGTGTAAATGTATATGTGAGAATATGTTGT
Source organism: Vaccinium darrowii (assembly GCA_020921065.1). Taxonomy (NCBI): domain Eukaryota; kingdom Viridiplantae; phylum Streptophyta; class Magnoliopsida; order Ericales; family Ericaceae; genus Vaccinium; species Vaccinium darrowii. Next base: position 28,793,287 of record CM037152.1, read on the forward strand.
ACTTATCGGGCCGGTTAGTTTAATACGGGACAGGCTAATTCCTTAATTTCCTAACGGGCCGATTAGTAAGAGTAGTATTTAATTAGAGAGTCTTTTTATTGTTAAAGTAGGGTTTTATAAGATATAAGTTGCAGCCATATGAGATCAGAGAGAGAGAGAGAGAGACTCCATTGAGAGGCAGTTATATTTTCTTGATCGTGCATTCATAGACATCGAGATATTAACGGCGTGCTAGGGTGGGCGAAACTTATTGGTAAATCCATCTCCTACTTTTCCTTAGTTAATGATCTTAATTTCCAAAACCTATTAATTAATCCCTACAGAGATCAATTGTGAGTGCCGTTTGTGGGTAATCAGCAAGAGGGAGACATATTTTATTTGTAAATACATCTCTGGTGACTTAGTTCTAAGTTTATCTATTAGAATATATTACCAGGTTTTGTTAAAATACTCGACTAATTATCCTAGGAATTGTTGTAGTCCATTTTTATAGTCAATTCATGTAATTACTTATAGTTTTATGTGTACATTTTATTTGTGATTCAGATTAGCGAGTACTCAGAGCATTGCATTTTTCTATCTATCTTTCCGGTCAAGGTGAGTGGTTAAGCATGTGATCCCTTCTTTTGGAATCCTCTTGAGCCTATCAATTCTTGACAATCCTTTATTTTGTTCTGATTCTATGAATATTAATCTTGCTTGTTGAACTCAACTTATTTGACGATTGACGTACCCTTTGGCATACAAGGTTTATTGGTTATATTTCTGATTGATTGATTGCTTTTATTTGGCTTACTGTCTAATCATTGAATTCGTTATATTATTGAGATTCTGCAACGGCACCGGGATTATCTTTGCTGGTCACTCCCATTTGCCGTTGTTCTTATGTGATTGGGACCATGTATTATATTTGTGAAAGTCCAAGGAAAAGACCCGGGTGCCATCCTGTGGTGACTTTGGCCACTAGGGAAAAGACTTGTGAAATACCCTGTGACCCTACTCCGGATCGGCTCAGGGAAAAGACTCAGGCGCCATCCTGAGGTGACTCTAAGTTCGGTGTTGGATCCAACGGGCAAAGCCCTGAGAAAATAATTGGCATTTGACAATGGTTATTATTATTATGGTTCCCACATAATTTGGTTCAGACTCCTATTTATTATTGTTCGTTGTTCTGGTATTTTTGATTTGGCTGATTGGTAAGAATGCATATTTTTGTGAATTGATTATTGTTCTTGTTATTTGTTAATCCGAAATTCATCTCCTTGATACCACTTGTTGAGCCACCGACCTTTGTTATTTGAAACCATTTCTTTGGAGCTCTCACTATCGTTCTTTAATATGTATGCCACGTTGTATCCTTAACCTATAGCATGTTTAATCACTCATTGAGCTGTGAGCTGACGGATTTATTCCACATTCTTTTCAGGTTAGTTCGGAGAGCATCATAGTGGACTCTAAGACAGTGTCGGGACCCACCATTTGGACCTCTAGGGCATTCGCATTATCATTTACTTTTAGTTTTGTTAACAGCTTCCGCACTTTTGTTTCTTTAGAATTTTTGTTAATAAATTTGGAGTATGGAGAATTTGAGACATTGTTTACTGACTACAAAAATGTTGGTTTTGGTTTCCAATTTAATTTTATAATTCAGGATTCAGTTTGATTTATTTGGGTTCTGAAAAAAAATTTTATTTTTTTTAATTTTTTTTTTGTATAGGCTTCATGTTCCAAGAATTATTTCCTGGTTCACGGCCGGTCATGCTCCCGGATTTGGGGCGTGACACTAGCCATTGGATTTTGGTAGTTTGGAAGGTAAACACATGTGGGAGAGGTAGATGTAAACATGTGGATGAGGTAGATGTATTTTATATATATATAGGGGTCGCTTCTAGTCCGGACTCCGGACTTGCGGACCCCTATGATCCGAGCATTTTTTTGACGATCCGAACCGTCCAATGTGTTCAAAAGGTGTTTTCAAGGCTCGACGCGGGAAATCTTCAAAAGAAAATACCGGGAAGGGCTTGATTTACAGTTTTTGCGAAAAACTGCATGGATCAAGCCCTTCCCGGTATTTTTTTTTTTTTTTGAAGATTTCCTGCGTGGACCCTTGAAAACACCTTTTAAACACATTGGACGGCTCGGATTTCCCAAAAACAATTTTTAAAGTGAAAAAATTACATTTTTTCTTAAATCCGGGAGGTCCTTATTAGAAAATTCGCATATATATATATATACAGTGAGCGTCCTATCCAAACCACTAAATCCGGACCTAACGTCCGGACCTTACTTTCCGGACCAAATTTCAACAATATGTGCATTTTTATGAAAAACTGCTCCAATCAAGCCCTTCCGGGTATTTTTTATTTTTTTTTGCCAAATCCTCATGTTGGACCTTAAAAACACGTTTTAAACACATCTAACGGTTTGGATCGTTAAAATTTGGTCCGAAAAGTGGAGATCCGGACGTTAACAACTTGCGGGATCTTTGATAGGAAGCTCACTGTATATATATATATGCACACACACTAAACTTCCAATCCACACCCTTAAAGTGCGGAGTTCGTCCATACCTCATAGATCCCGATCAAATTTTGATGATCCGAACCGTTCAATGTGTTTAAAATGTGTTTTTAAGGGTCGCCGCGAGTAATGAACAAAAAAAAAATACTGGGAAGGGCTTGATCCGAGCAATTTTTCGTAAAAACTGTATATGTACAATTTTATGAAAAACTGCTCGGGTTAAGCCCTTCTCGTTACTTTTTTTTGCTCGTTTCTCGCGGGGACCCTTAAAAACACGTTTTAAACACATTGGGCAGTTTGGATCATCGAGATTTGGTTCAGACCTATGAGGTACGGACGGAGTCCGTAACTTAAGGGTGTGGATAGGAAAGGGACTATATATATGTCCACAAATTAACTAGCTAACAAATTTGACTAATAAGATTATGTCCACAAAAGTCTAAGTTTATAAATAGGGATTTAACTTAAAATTAATAACAATACTCAAATAAAATGCTCCATTACAAAGAAAAAAAATTGAAATAAAACTATTTTGAAAAATTTTGGACCATTACAACCTCAAATCAAGTCCAAAAATGCATCAAAAATCTCAAAAATACTTCAAATATCCTTGCTTCAAGTCTTAGCCTATTCATTTTAAACGGTCAATTTCTAGTCTCAAATTCTAGTTTACGCTGCTATTTTTAAGACTTCAACCTAGCATAGAGCATTGTTGAAGCCCTTTTCAAAGGTAAAAATTGGCTTTAATCCATCAACTTGGTCATCTGAGGGGATCCCCAAAAAGTCATCACAGTCCTCTATCCAGGTGATGCATCAACCGGGGAATATATTTTTAGCAAAATGAAACTTTTCAAAATTTTGGAGTTTGGAAGGAACTAGCGAGCTCTAGTTCAATCTGGGCGCCCAAGTTCAAGTTGGGTGCCCAACTTCCATCTAAGACATTTTTACCAAAAATCGCATTTTAATGCAATTCATGGTTTAAATCATGTTTCTTTCAATTATTATTCTTGGATCATTGCTGCCCAATTTACCCGAGCAATTTCAGAAAGAAATCCTTTAAAAATTAAACCAAAAATGCCTTTTTCAAATTTGAATTGATTAGAACTTGGGTTCCCAAGTTCAACTGGGGGGGCCGAGTTCATTTCTGGAATAGGCAGTTTTGATCAATTTCGAGTCATACCAAGTGCATTCATGTTGCATCTGACATATTCAGATCTCTTTACATGTTATTTACTCTAAAAAACATGAACAAAGTGTCATAATCAAATACTTTTACAAAATCTCATGAACATTAAGGTGGAGACCAATCCTCATATTGAGTGAGGGGGTGACGTAAAACCCTTCCCGTCTCGTAACCTAGCTACGAACCCAAAATCTTTTGGTTGATCTGACTAGTTCTAAAGCTTTTCTCAAAACACGGTACGGAATCAAATTTTTTAAAATTTGGGTGGACTATCCACAAACCTGGGTGGCGACTCCAGAACAAAATTAAAATATCAAATCGGCGAAGTCGAGGGCCCTGTGGCAGCGTCCGAACAAAATTAATAGTTATGATTGTGATGTTAGTCCGAACATTAAATTCACATCTTGAACTATGATAGTTTACAACTATGAAAAGTATTGCCCTTGCGGCAATGGTATTAGTATTTACAAAATTCTTTTAACGGTTATGATGGTAAAAATCAATAGGGATGCTACTTAGCCCATTTTATTTTGATCACTCCTGGTAGAAACTTGACTCACCGCTTGTTGCATGCTTCAAGTCTTGAGTTCAATGAGCAAAGTGTCGTGATTGCAAGCACTTGAATTTTTTATGCATCCCAATGTAAAGTGTTTAGTAGCTATAATGTAGAAAAATAGGAGGTTAAGCTACTTAGCTCATAATAGGTTTAATTTTAGTGTTTTTGTTATAGGGACACTGATAAAATCCTACCTATGTGAGTGTGAGGGTGGTGCCGCTTCCTATAGGTCTCGGGGGCTTTGACTTTAGAGCACTCTTGAAACCAAGATAAAGACCCAAGGCCAATTCACGGGTCGGCTTATATGAATTTCCTAAGAAGAAGAAAATTTGTGTGTGAGACGTGTCCGGTTAGTCAACATGAATTGCTAGTTAAAAGACAAGTCTATTATGCTCTTCTGACTAACTTTGATGTGTTTTCACTTTGTGAATGGTTAAAATCGCGAGATATCTATCCACAAGTTTTCCGAGTCTAACCAGTGTTAATTTTTAATATTTTGAAAATGGTGGGAGATTTTGGAACTTAACCAAGCTTTATTTTCAATATTTTGAAAATGATGGGGATTGTTGGAACATTTTCAAAATATTTAATGGATATTAAATGGTATTATCAATGAATGGTTTTAATCCAAAAGTGTGTCTATTTAGGTTAAATGAATAGACATGACTATACTAAAAGGTGTGACTATTCGGGATAAATGAATAGACGCGAGCATTGGATTTAAATGGTTGAAGCCAAATAATGTGTCTATTCGGGATAAATGAATAGACGTGACTATTAGATTTAAATGGTGTGACCGTTGGGTTTAAATAAATATGTTTAACTATTCATGAACGCTCACAAAGGTTTGGATGTAAAGATGTGACCATTGGTGAATGGTCACAAGTCTATGCATATATAAAGGCTAGCGGTTCCATCAATTTCCAAGATAGAAAAAACGATTATGATTCTAGTTGTTTTTCTCTAGAATTATCTCCTACATATATTTTTGGCCGACTCGCAAAATTCAAAGGTATTCTGGTTCTTCTTCGTCTGTGCATGAAGCAATTGGACAGACAGTCAATCGGAACTGGGTTTCATTATATCTTGGAGTAGAATTCGCTTAAATTGGTGAGGGCGAATAACGTCTTAAGGACAGCGACAATGTAACTTGCCTTGAAGCAATCATTTATCTCTCCATTTTATCCACTTCCATAGCTTAAACAACTTTTGCACCAACAAAGAGTTTTCTTTGTTTTCATCCCTTAAACTATCTCAATTTTTTCTATGTAGTCCTTAAACTATTAAAAACCGTTATGTCGTCCCTTAACTATGTCATTGTAACATATTGAGTCCAATTGATAACGGCAAGAGTCTTTTTGGATAGAAAATGAAGCACATGAGAATCATGTGGGATTTCCCCCAAACATGAGGGGCTGAAACGCCATTTCACTCCTCAGATACCTGAACCGATGGGTGACATACCCAGTGGAATTGCTTATTGGGTAATGAATTCAGATTTTAAGGGACATAAAGAGAAATTGGTTTACATATCTTGTTTACTTCATTTGAGTATTCTGATCGAGTAAAAACAAAATAATAACAATTGCTAAATCATATTATAGTTGTCTCAATTGCTTCAAAGCCCACCATGTCCTTTTAATAGGTAGTAGACGTTGTCCATGGATAGCTATTTTGCACTTCCAACTTATACCACCAAACACCCATCCATACCATGAAAGCACTATTCCATTTGTAAGGACTTGTACGAATAGAGTATATTTACCAAACGTTTTGATTTCTTTTAGAAGTCCTCCTTCAAACTTCATAGTTCTCTCTGTATTGTCCGTCGTCGAGATGAAGGACTTGCTACTCCTCAAACAAATGTGAAAAATAACTACGCTTTTATTTATTACAGGACTTTTTTTGGACGACCAAATACGCATGAATAAACACAGGCAAAAGAAAACTCCAAAGTAACCCCAAGGCCCAAACTGTAAGCCTCCAATATATAACAAATACACATTGAAGTTAAATACCAGACACCTTCTTGAAAAAAGAAATAGTTAAATATTCAACTTCAACAATTTCTCAACTGAAATAATCCAAAAATTTACAAACACCGAATACCAAAGAGTATTATTATTCAAGTGATAAACAATATACAGGACATAATCTGCACGACCTTGTCACTAGTAGTAGCATAAATAATGAACATTACACCCACAATCATGCTCTCTCCAAAAAAAAAAACCAAAGAACGCAGATTTCGTCTGTACATAACGTGATATTACGGAATGTATTTACTCATTCCCACATCCTCCCTTGACTGAAACAAGGCTCTCTCGGTACATAAAATTCAGCTCACCAGAAATCTCCACATCCCTAACCTGTTTGGTAACAATGTCATACAAGAACGGAGATCTTCCAGCTGTCAGCTCATCGACGTCTTTCCAGATTAGAAGTTCATTCTTATTCCAGAAACCCGTCGAGAGACAAGGACCGGGAAGTCGCGGTTCCAAAGTTACTTCATGAGAGCACCTGTACAGGGATAAGGATTCCCCAGCCTCAACCATGCAGTCGAAGTCCTCCTTCATAACCCACACTTCACTTTTGTGTGGCCTTCGTCGTCAGGGTAAGGCCAATCGAAGAAAGAGCAAACTAACGCAAGGGAGTCCCTCAGCAATGCAAATTTACATTCCTTCCATCTGTCCATATTCAACCTGTAGTCATTGTACTTGTCTGGCAGCAGCGTCACAAGGAACAACTCCGTACTCATGTCAAACGAGAGAACTACCTCATCATAGAGACGGTACAATGAAAATAACCGTCGTTGGCAGCGCCAACGAAAAAGACCATTGTTCTTGTTGTACATGCTGACGATTAATTCATCATCCACAACTACATCTTTGACCATATCAGGCAAGTGGAGAATTCTCCAAGAACCAGAACCTAAGTCGTAAACTTCAGCACAATTAATGAAATCAAATTGGCAAACTTCAGCCCTGCTTAAAGTCAAAACTTTAACCACCTTGATACCTTCTAGTGGTGAGATCAAAACCAAACCCAACCATGCAATAAGCCGCCCTCCTATACGGTGGGAAGTCAAAATTGGACATGGGGAGAATGCTAAATGCCCTAGTTGCAGGGTTCCATAGTGCAATAGTTGGTAGCCACTCGACATTAACCCCAACCCCAACTTCACGAAAAGTAAAATTACTATTTGCCCTCCAGTATGGACAAAATAATCCGTCACAAGGACCCAATACTAAATCTGGTTTCCTGTCAAACCCGAAGTTAAGATTCACAGGTTGGAAGTTGCGCGTGAAACAACATTCTGTGAATACGTGAAAGGCATCATGCCCAACTATGAGACCGTTATTGTTACCATTCCAACTGACAGCCTTTTAGCAAAATCAATATATTTGAGATGTGAGGCAATAAAGCTACGGGTTGAAAGAAGAGCAGGCCATCCTTTGCAAACGCTCTTGAATCACATTAGAGACTTGACGAGCAATCTTGAGAGGATTTGATCAATTACTAGATCTTCAGGAAGACGACACCAGCTGCTGCTTGCCAATGATTGATCCTTGCAAAACAAAGAGATTACAAAATTGAGTAGCATGCATAATTCATCAATTGGTTTGCGAAAGACTTTTATTTTCTCAGTAGCTACTCAATTCATATCATGCCGGAGCAAAGAAAACAAAAGCAAAGGAGCAAACCCCAGCTATATGACAACAGTCATCAGCCAACAGGAGCCTCAAAATCAGAAACAACCTACACAGCTAACAAACCATCTCAAAGACAGAAAACAACCAAGCTGAGCATAAGTTCACAAGCTAAATCACAAGAGAAGAAAAACTACCGTACATCACTGCAGGACATTATGATTTCAGAACAGCATATTTGCAGTAGTTCCACTTCCCATTAGCATGTTCATCAACCAAATTACAACATCATCCAAGATCAAACATGCTCTATTAATCACAAATCTTATCAACACAACCTGACTCATATTAGCTGAAAAATGACATTCAAAAGATAACTGCCGGTGTGATTATTACCCATTCCCACCCCGTTACACTCGGTACAGACCACACCCAATTAAGGGACAAATATCCCAGGATCCTTAGATTTAAATTTAGGAAAGTACGAACAAAACAGTAGATAATGGAAATTATGAATTTTCTATTGAAAATGAAATTCCAAAACTTAAACAGTCTTAAATCTAAAGAGGATCTTGAGCAGATTCAAGCCCAGTGTTTTGTTCAACCTAACAACATTGACTTGTGTGATAAGCTATGTAGTACGAACATGTACACGTATAAGGACACGGACACGGACATGGGACACGAGAATTCTAAAGAATCGGACACTGACTTGGCGGGGGACATGACATAAAAACAATTCTATATTTAAGTATATAGGAACACATTGAAATGTACACACTAACATAAGTAGCATACATAACATGTCCTTTGTGGGTTGTGCTAGCCCCAGTTGAAGAAGACATGTCCTGTATAAATATTCATATGAGATGATTATATTAATGGATGTGTATGCTTTTGAGACTTAGATATATTACATGCATATATGGTCCCTTCTAATAAGGACTCTACCATGCGGACTTGTGCGGACTTTCACATTTCTGATTGAATTTTGATGATCTAAACCGTTCAAGTTTTATCGAAAACTGCTCGGATCAAGCCCTTCCCGGTCATTTTTTTTTGGAGATTCCTCGTAGGGACCTTTAAAAACACGTTTTCAACACATTGAACTGTTCGGATCATCAAAATTTCATCGGGAAACATAAAGTCTGCCAATTCTCCAACTTCCCGATCAAATTTTCATGATCCGAACCGTCCAATGTGTTTAAAAGTGTTTTTAAGGGTCGCTGAGAGAAATCATTGAAAAAAATTACCGGCAAAGGCTTGATCCGATCAGTTTTTAATAAGATCCTCCTTGTATACACACACACACACACACACACAAACATCATGATTATATTTATGGATGTATATACTTATGAGACTTAGATATATTACATGCATATATACACACACAAACATCAATATTTCTCTAAATCCAGTCTCTACTCTGCGTCTACTTGTATATAGGAGTCTATAAATATAAGTAGCTTATAAATATAAGTAGCATATAAAACAGCCTCTTACGTATATATGTAACTGTATACACAACAGCCTCTACTACATAATCTAACCATATATAGGGATCGCTTACTTTTTGCTAAGGTGCGGACCTCATTGTTCCCGGTCATATTTTGATGATCCGAACCGTTCACTGTGTTTAAAATATGTTTTTAAGGGTCACCGCGAAGAATCAACAAAAAACATGACCGGGGAGAGAGCGTTTCACAGTCATTTTTTTTTTTTTGGCTGATTCCTAGCAGGGACCTACGAAGCACCGACACCTCTCCGGGACCCCGTATCGCACAACGGGGACACGTGTCCCGACATGCCACGTGGCATGGGACATGGCTAATGTGCTTTTTTGGATGGGGACACGGCTGGGGACATGGGGGACACGGATGGGGACACAGGGAGAGGGAGAGAGAGAGAGACGACATACCTGCTGCTGGAGGATCTCAGATCTGATATTTTAGGGCTTCAAGTTGAATGTCGGCTGATGAGGAAGAGATGAGTGTGTGTGTGTATAAATATATATGCTAAATTATATATATATGCTAAATTATAGTTTTTACCCTAAATTTTTGAGTAATTATAAATTTAACCATTAAAGTTTTAAAAAAATTCAATTTTACCTCTGAAAGTTTTAAAAAAATTCAATTTGACCCCTAAAACTTTTAAAATATTATTTATATATATATATATATATATATATATATATATATATATATATATATATATATATATATATGTAAATAAATATATAATTAAATAAATAAATATACACGTGGCGTGTCCCCCGCCGTGTCCGTGTCCCCATTTTTTTAGAATTGTCGTGTCCCCATGTCCGTGTCCGTGCATCATAGGCAGGGACACTTCAAAACATGTTTTAACACATTGAACGGTTCGGAACATCAAAATTTGATCGGAAAAGGGTAGGTCCGCACTGTAGGAAAGTAAGGGATTCCTTACCAGAAGGGGGCTGATGTGTATTGTGTGTGTGTGTGTGTGTGTGTGTGTAGAGAGAGAGAGAGAGAGAGATTGGGGAGAGAGCGTACATTCGGGAGAGTATTGACTATTGAGTGATTGAGCAAAGAGATAAGCAGAGATATCGGGCCAAGAGAGAGATTTATGGAGGAGTCTAGAGGTTAGATGGAGAGGCTAGGGTTTTGCAAGATTGGTAATACTCTTTGTTTCCCAAATTATAAAATCAGATAAAATGGAAGATTTTATCAAAATCATTCCTCAAATTCTAAAAGCTAGGAACTGATTTTATCAAAGCTAGATTTTACTGGGAAATTGGTAAAAAAGGTATTGGGTGGAGATTTTATCAAACTAGATGTTATCATTTGGGAACACAATGTGATTTTATCACCCCTCCATAAAACTCAACTAAAATGGGAATTCTCATTTTATCCTTTGGAAAACTCAGCATTTAACCCAATAGTTTTGAAGTAATACTTGTTTAGTCCTGAATACTAAAATAATTACATATACATACCCTCTGTGCCCCTCCCTTGTCCCCGTGTGTCCTTGACGCAGAACTTCATAAAATAAATGAATAATGGAAATGCCATGTAGCGCGTCCTATACACAGCAGCAACCCCACTTCTTACCTATTTTGGCATAACCCCCACGTGGCCCCGTGGCCCGACACAGATGTGGCGACCTATTGGGAGTGTTGGTGCTTCATAGGTGATAAGGAAAAGGATATGCTTAACCCCCATATAGAACTCAGCCCTGCTGAGGAAGCTTTCAAGAAGAAGTCTAGAGAGGACAGAAATACTAAGTTATTTCATCAAAAAAAAGTCCACTCATAGGCTTTGAAGCAAAGTCCTGAGTCTTGTTGATCTTCAGCGGTCTAGATTAGAGGATTCTAGAGCTATCAAGCAATAGATTTTAGGGTACTTTGAAGGGTTACTTGGTACTAGTTATGAGCCCATCTTTGATTCTGTTTCCGAACTGACACTGGCTAAGCTATTTCTACTATGGTTCCGGAGTATTTCAAAGAACGTCTTGCTTCTACAGTTCTCGAAGATGAGAATAAAGCTGCCCTTACCTTCATCAAGGGATAAAGCTCCCTCCCGATGGATACAATGCAGCCTTCTACCATCAGTCCATCACAATTGGGAGATTGTTGGGCCTAAATTCACTTGGGCGATTAAGCATTTCTTTGAGAATGGGGACATGCCCAGAGGCTGGAACTCAACTGCTTTCTCTCTCATTCCCAAAGGTAACGCTCCTTCCACCATCAGAGACTGTAGGCTGATTACATGTTGCAATGTTCCTAACAAATGCATCACGAAAATTATAGTAAATAGGCTGCAGCCTTTACTTCCAACCCTCATTAATCGTTGTAAGTCAGCATTTTTGTACCTGCTTCTCATGCAAAAGAATGGTTAAAAAATATCACAAAGACCAAGGTCCCCCTAGATGTGCTCTGAAACTTGATCTAGTGAAGGCCAATGATTCAGTTGCATGGGATTTTTTCTTTACCATTGTGGAGATCCAAGGATTTCCCTGCCCAGTTTACTCAATGAGTCCCCAAGTGTGCATGTTCTGCTATGTATATTCATTAATCATTAATGGTGAGCTTGAGGAATTTTTTCCTGAGAAAAGAGGTTTGAGATAAGAGTCCCCTATCCACTTATCTGTTCCCAGTGATTACAAAGGGATCTTCTACATTTCTTAACCACAGGATTAGACACAAGGGCCTCTCATTTCATCCCAAGTGTCGGACTTTGCAAATATGTCCCCTGGTACTTGTTGATGATCTTTTCGTTCAGTGGTGCTGATACTAGTTCTTTAAATCTCATTAACGATCTGCCGCTGGATTTCTATGGTTGCTTAGGTCTGAGGCCTAACCAAGAGAAAAGTTATGTATTCTTTGCAGGATTTGGGGTGCCCCCCATTATAAACTTTGGTCTCCATGAAGAAGTCGGCAATCAATTGGTTGACAGAGTACTCAACAGAAATCAATCATGGTCAAAAAATCTTCTCTCCCATGGGGTAGGGCATAGCTTAGTACTGTTTAGCATTCAGATATATTGGAGTCCAATCTTTGTTCTCCCTGAGAAGATCCTTAAAAAGATTGAACACACCCTGAGATGTTTTTACTGGACTGGACCTGAGCTTAAAACCACTGGTGCCAAGGTGAAATGGAGTACCATTTGTGCCCCGAAAAGTGATGGGGAGTTCGGGCATTAAAAACCTTGGAGACTGGAACAAACCTGCCATGTCTAGGCACTACGCATCCATGGCCCATCAACAAAAAAAAAAAAACTGACACTCTCTCTCGGTGAAATGGATTAAGACATATGTAATCAAAACTCTGAAATTGTGGCATATGAAGATCCCTGTTAGTGCCTCATGGACTATCCGGAAAATCTCCAGCTCAACTGTCCAACCTTGGATCACTTATCATCTATATTACTTGGACTCGGGTATAGGTGTCGGGTGCGGGTACGTATCTAGGTGTCGGATTCAACTATTTCTCATTTCATGGACATAGGGACACGGCAAAATATTCAAATTTGTTTCTATTTTTTATGTATTTTCTTACGTAAATTCGTGCTTTAAAGTTCTACAGCGCATTTCATGGATAATAAGAGAGGTTTATCCATACTTCCATGATAAACTCGAATTACAATTAGCTTTTCTATAGAAGTGTCTTATTAAACTTATCGAACACATATCCCACACCCTTATCCGAGTGTGGAGTGTCCGCCACGGGTACTTAATGCTATTACGAGAGTCCGCGTAACATAGCTTATCATTGGAAATGCAATAGCTACACATCTATGGCTGTATAATTGGCATCCTCTAGGTCCATCGATCAATAGGTTTGGGAACATGATTGCTTTTAATTTGGACAGGTCTCTAGAGGCCTCCGTCATTTATAGGGGTGGAAGGATGTAGCCTAGAAGAAGAAATGTGCTATCCATCCTTCTCAGCATGTGCCTAATGAAGCAGCTATTGATTCTGTGATCTGGACATTGAACTCTAGCAGTAATTTCTCTGTTAAGTTTGCTTCCAATGCTTTTACAGTCCATGGCTATCATACAATGGATGGCCATCCAAGATAGAATGCCTACTACGGATTGACATTTTAATGAGCCAGATTTCTGATATGAACAGTGCCTTCGATGATGTTGGTAACGAAGAACGTAACATTTTTTCTTCTTGCTCTTTCTCCCAATAGAAATGGTCTTTTTTTATGGGCAAAACCCACATTCTTAAGTCCCCTGCCCCTCTCACTCAAGTGGTGGAATGGACTCTACAGAACTGCAAGTCTTACACACAAACTAGCCCTAGCAGCTTCTAACTATCACTTATGGAGAGAAAAGAACAAAAGAGTCTTTCAAAGTCAAGCTACATGCAATTTTAATGTGATTTCTGACATTGAGAATGATGTTTTGAGCTGCATACGCTCTTGGAGAAATGTTAAGAAGAATGATAGGAACAGACTTCTTTGTAGGGAGTGGAACGTAGTCCTATAGTATTTTTTGATGTATAGTGTATTTAATGGTTTTGGTTTGTTTGTGGCCAAGCGTAAACCTTTTGTTCTGCTTATGTGCGTAGCTGCTGCTCTGTGTTGTCTCTGTTTCCTTAGTTTTTGGGGTATATTAATGCATATATTTACCAAAAGAAAAAATACAGAATCACAACAAATCTGAGTCCACGAACCCAATAATCCTCTACCTCCAGTTACGCATGTGATAACTCAATAGTGTCATAATTTATGCAAAACTAGGCTGAAATCAAAAAATAACAATCAGAATCAGTGCAAAGCCAATAACAACAATTCAGTTACATATCAATGTAGGCAAGATCAAAATCAAGTATTCCGTAATTCTTTCTCCGTACATTCTTTGACATAATTAAGAAAAAAAATACAAATTAAAAGGTAAGCAGCGTACCTGGTTTGCTCGGAACGACTAAGCAGGATTGAAATTCACGCCGGCCCATAAATTTATACCCCTAACAACGACCTGCCTGAAGAATCCACCAGCATACACCACAAATCAAATCCAAATAACATAAATCGACACAAATGTATGTATGTGCACGTGGGTATGCATATAGATTCATACAGAGTCATGTATGTAGAGAGAGAAAGTGAAGAAGATTACCCTTTGCGATTTCGGCATCCGGGGACTCAGAAGAACGGAAGTGCTCGAAAACAAAGAACTGAAGGACTCTGACGAGAACCATCACTACCGATACAGGTATCAGCACCGCCACGCCCAATACCATAACCTCGACCATTGGATCTGGGCGCTCACTCACTCTCTCTCTCTCTCTCTCTCTCTCTCTCTCTGCGGCTCGCTCGCGCTGTCGATATTTTTCGCACCAATATTACACGGATAGACACCAATATTACAAAGGAGTTTTCTACATTTCTTAACGCAGGATTAGACACAAGGGCCTCTCATTTCATCCCTAAGTGTCAGACTTTAGAAATATGTCCCCTGGTACTTGTAGATGATCTTTTCGTTCTCTGTGGTGCTGATACTAGTTCTTTAAATCTCATTAATGATCTACGGATTGTACAAATTACAAGGTGGTATTCTCTTTGCTCAGTTCAGACGTAACCATTTGTCATTGTCCAGCTAGTAGCTACTAGTTACACAATATACTTAACAGCATCCTGCAGTACAAAGCAAAAATATAAGAAGTAAGCCTCCATAGAATCATCAATCTCGTTGATCATACCAACTTGTGCACGGAAGCGTGCCTCCAAGAAACTTCATGAGGTTCCTAACAAGATGCATGTGTTCCTTTCTCGCTAACTGGGTGGTTCTCTGACTCTTTTGCACATCAACATATCTGGCACAGTTCACAGATTGATTCCTCTTCACACACGAAAAACCTTCACCTATGTTACTAATGTTAGATGGACTCGGATACGGATGTCAAGTTCCAACACTTGTCTATGTATCAGATTCATCAAATTTTCATTTGAAAGATGGGGGACGCGCTGGAATTTTAAAATTCAATAGATAATTTCTTAATTCTAGCTTGAAGTGTTACCCAATATATATGAGCTACATCCAAAACCAATTATTTATCCATAGCTAGACTACACAGCCTAAATTAGGTAAGTGTTCCCACCAAACCATTTACCTTTCCAGAACCAAGCCATTAATATTCCCAACAATTCTTAATCCGCCTCGCTATTTATCTTCAATTGATAGTACGTCAATCTGATAACCTAAATGTCAATGCGCAAGCCCGGTGGTATCATATAATTATAGTGCAGACAGAAACATCACAAAAAATAGAAATAGTTCACACACATGCAAACAAACTACATAGTGAGTGCAAACCAGAATGTAAATAACAGAGAAAAAAACAAATGAAGAGTCTCAAGCCTAAGATATAAGAAGCAAGCCTCCATAGAATATATTTAACAGCATCCTGCAGTACAAAGCAAAAATATAAGAAGTAAGCCTCCATAGAATCATCAATCTCCATGGCACTAACTCTGACGTCTTTTTCTCGTCATTTCTATTCCAGCCATGATACCTTTTGTGAGATGCCCCTTCCTGTCACTCCATAATAGAAATAAAATCGCTAATATAACAAAGATCGTATATAGGATAGTGCGGGAGAGAAAGAGACGACGACGAGGAAGAGGACGAGTACGACGACGAGGACGCGGAGAGGGACGACGAGGAGGAGGGGAGGGACGGGAAAAAGGGGGGGAAGAAGGTGGAGGCGGAGGTGGAGGAGGCCTCCTTCGACGAGGCGGAGGTGGAGAGGGAGGAGGAGGCGGAGGTGAAGAAGGAGAAGGAAACGGAAGAGGACGCCTCCGCCAACGAAGAGGAGGAGAGGGAGGAGGAGGAGGAGGTGGAGAGGGAGGAAGAGGAGGAGGTGGAGAAGGTGGAGGAGGAGGAGATGGAGGTGAAGGTGGAGGAAGAAAAGGAGGAAGTGGAGGTGAAGGTGGAGGTGAAGGAGGAGGTAAGGCAGGAGGAGGTAAGAAAGCAGGACTGCCACGAACACCGCAATTATCAACATCAAAACGGCAGTTGATAAGAGCCCCCGTGAGATCAACGCAAAACATAAGCTCCATAACTAACCTACCATATGTCATGTCACTCCTACAACGAATGGTAACAATGAATCCAGACACACCAGCAATCGCGGCGCTCAGTATTGTGGAGTCATACGAATTACCCGGATGGTAACCTGTTCAAATAGTTAAATGAGAGACTTTAGGCAAAATTTATGTGCATATATATATATATATATAGGATGATGTTCTATTGAGAACTCCCTCAAAGATCTCCTCCGTGAGGACCACCCCTTTTTTTATTTTTCGGACCAAATTTCGATGATCCGAACCGCTCAATGTGTTTAAAACATGTTTTCCATGGCCAACGCGAGGAACAGTGATTTAAATGGCTCACGGCGCACCAAGGCGCAATGGTCCCTTGGAGCAATAGCGCACGGCGCACGGCGCGGCGCGCGCCATAGCAACTTGTGGCGCACTTTATTATAACGAGTAGAATTCTAATATAGGCATAACTTTCAACACAAGCAAACGTTCAAATGTCATAAAACATAAACATTTCAATGTTTAAACCACCACCACATGCTAAGCAAAACATAAAATTCATAAAAAAGCTAACATATAGACGTTTAGCTTTGGGACAACAAAATTAAGGATACGGTAGTCTAATTTTGATTCATGTAGGCATGCCCATCAATCATCCTCATCAGTCATCAAGACCAACAACTTCATTTTCTTCATCATCACTTGATTTGTATCCTTCCACGTCTTCTTCTTCTCCCTCATAAGAGCAGTAATGCAGCAGTGAAGAGCATCGAATAAGAGCAATAAAAGAAAAAACAGAAAAAACAGAGGAGCTGTTTGTTTGATCGAATAAGAGCATCGAATTGGACTACATTAAAGATTAATGTAGTCCAAAGGAGCTGTAAAAGAAAGAGAGAAGAAAAAACAGAAAAAACAGAGGAGCTGTAAAAGAAAAAACAGAGACCAGTAGAAGAAAACAGAGAGAGAAGAAGAAGAAGAAGAGAAAGAGAGAAGAAGAAGAAGAAGAAGAAGAAGAAGAAGAAGAAGAGAGAGAGAAGAAGAAGAGGAAGAGAGAAGAAGAAGGAGGAGGAGGAGGAGAAGAAGAAGAAGAAGAAGAAGAAGAAGAAGAAGAGAGAGAGAGAAGAAGAAGAAGAAGAAGAAGAAGAAGAAGAAGAGAGAGAGATACCTGGACAGAGAGGAGAAGAAATCAGATTGATCATTGATGGCTGCTGCTGCTACTGTTCTTGATCGCAGAGAGAAGAAGAAATCAGTTGTTGTTGATCGCAGAAATCAGTTTGCATTTTCTGCTGCTACTGTTGGTAATCGCAAGAGAAGAAGTGAAGAACTGAAGAAGCTTGATGGCTGCTGCTGCCTGCTAATGAGATACGATCTCTCTTCTGATGTGTAGGGTTAAGATTAAGGAAATATTCCAGTGTATTGATTATTTGTGTGCATCATAAATAAACGGCTGAGATTGATTTGATCAACAAAATGCAAAAACACACTATGGCGCACGCTATGGCGCCACAGCGCCATGGCTTGTGGCGTGCGCCATAGCGCCATACGTGCGCTATTGGGTTATTTGCCTTGCCATGACTGCTCATGGCGATTTCCTGTCGCTACGCCATCGCCATGCGCTATAGCGCAATGGCGCTCGCCTTTTAAAACACTGGCGAGGAATCACAAAAAAAAATACCCGAAAGGGCTTCATCCGAGCGGTTTTTCATAATAACCGTACATATATAATTTATCGAAAAATGCTCGAATGAAGCCCTTCCGAGTATTTTTTTTGGACGAATCCTCGCGTTGACCCTTAAAATCACGTTTTAAACACATTGAGCGGATCGGATCGTCGAGATTCGACTCCGATCCTTGAGGTCCGCAAATTACGAGTTTAAGGAATCCCTCATTTTAAATAAAGTGAGGTCCAAGCAATTTTTCCACTTTCCGAACTGAATTTTGACGATCCGAACCGTTAGATGTGTTTAAAATGTGTTTTTAAGGTCCACCGTGAGGATTCGTCCAAAAAAAATACCCGGAAGGGCTTCATCTATGAAGCACCAACACTCCTAGAAGGTGTCGTATTGTCGTATGGGACACGGGGACACGGCTAAATACGTATGGGACACGCCACGTGGCGTGTCCCCCAAATTTCTTGAATTTTTTTACGGGGACACGCGGGGGACACGGCAAGGGGCAAATTGTAATTTTTTTTAAAATATTTGGGGTCAATCTGTAATTTTTAAATTTCCAGGGGTCAAATTGTAATTTTTTTAAATTTTTTGGGGACAATTTGTAATTATCAATCTTCAAATTTTAAGTTTTTTTAGTTTTTTTAATTTTTTTAATAATATTTATATATAAATTAATATTTTTTTTTGGCAAGAGCTATTGATACCCTATGTTATGATTCTGAGTTTGTTATTTTTCCAAGTTATATCGCTTTGGAGGGGTACAACCGTCACTGGAGTTTGTGATAACTTCTCAAGATTTACGGCCTCCAGAGCTTCAGCCACTTTGCTGGTATTCAACAACGAGAAGGGTTTTCCTCCCAAAAATAGAGTCCTTTTGCCGTGTTGGATGCTACACCAAGAAAGGCTTCCATAAACATGGTTATATTGGCGAGAAAGGTAACTCACTAATAGGTTTCAATCCACCTCAATTAGATTTGCTTATGCTTGGAAATGTAAGGAATTTGTTTGCACCATGTGTGAACCATGTGGATATGAAGAGAAAAAAGGAAGCTATGACTTTCTCTTCCTTCCCTATTGTTCCTTATCTAGGAGGGGAATAAATCAAAATGAAAAGACTTGGAAAAATGATATTTGGAGAGAAAATCGTTACCAAGAATACAAGTAATCATGCCTTGCTGTAGTATCCAATTTTAGATTTCAACAAGACAAAACACAAATGTTTTTGTTCATGGGAAAAGGCCTACATGTTGGATAGAGTCCTAAAGCTGAGTTAAATATGAGTAATAAGATTGACTCAAAGTTCAATACCAACTGCAAACGGGGTTTCTAAATATTCTTATTTTTTTTAAGCAAAAAAGAAAACAAGACCAAAACTTTTGATAAGCAACCAACCCTGAATTATGAGATGATTTTATACTTTTTTAGGATATAAAATGCATCTATTGGAAACAAAATTTGAGATTTCAACATTTTTTGTCCTCGTATCCATGAATCAATAGCTTCATTCCGAAAAGCCATTAGTTCTTGTAGAATATAATGGAACTTGAAATGTTATGTCGATAGATGTTGACAACCCAACAATCTTTTTAGAAAGATCATTAGCAGTGTCGAAATGTTAAGTGCTTCACTTACATATATGTTCTTCTAGAAACTTAATATACACGCATGTGTATTTCAACGTCTTTTCTTTAGTTGAAGTTAGGGAAACTTAGATGCTTCTCTATGAAAAAAAGGTCGTGGTTTAATACCTTAGAGGAAAAAACTCTATGAAAAAAAGATCCAGTGACTAGCTCAACTATTTAATTTAAAATCCAAGTCCAGGAAAAACAGTTACTGAATCATTTTACGTGTTGTCTGGTTAGATGCACATTGACACTTTGAGCCAATAGATTCAAGTTAGTCAAAGAAGCATGCCGACAGGATATCCTTGTCTCTTAGATCTTAACTAGAAAACAAGCTAGCTACTGCTGCTGTTGTCATTAGTTTAATTCATATGTCTTGTGTTTCACTTTTTATTTTGGATATTGTCTCATCCTTGCGTACACTTTTGTTTGCGTTTATTTCAGTTTTATCGTTGCCCTGGGTTTGATTTAGTCTGATTTCTTGGTAGGATCGACGAGCCCTTGATGCAGAGAACAAGTAATGCGAGCCAAGTGGAGTGGCTGTCTGAGGTCCAGGTTCGTGTACCCCATGCAACCAAAATTGATGAACTTCTGGTGTGAATTATGCGACTTAGGGCACAGTGTGTAGGGATTTGCTGCTTAATATGATTATAGTGACGGATTCTGTTTTGCTTATGTTTTGTGTTTAGCTAGAAGAGGAATTATACAGAGCTAGCTACATATTGAGTGAAGGAGATGCGAATGGAAATGATCTTGTTTGTTTGACTTTGCATAAATGATGCTAAGATAGAGGAGATTAAGGTTAGGTGATCAAAAGCTTATCTGGGGGAGACGTTTGGAGTTGGTCTACTTTGGGGCTAATGGTACAGTGTAGAGCATCTTTTTTGGGTAAATAGTGCAGAGCATCTTGATGATGCGGGGTTCCAAAATTTGAAGAAAAAAGGGCTGTGAAGGTTGGTTCCTTCTCATATTACTGCTTATTTAGGGAATGATGAGGATGGCTCCGAAGTTAGTTATCTACCGGGTGTCTATAGTTCTACACAGAATTAAAAAAGGAAGCAAAGGTTAAGGAAGAGGTCTTATTGGGATAAACCTGGGATTTATGTTGCATGTGCAAGTGCGCGAGGGAGGCAGTGAAACAATCTTTTGTTGCATGATATGGTGATTTCATAAGTTTCGAGTTTGTTTTTATTTTTTTTGGTTCCTGGTATGTTTTGCTTGACTTTTGGGTCAGTGAAGGATATTTCCAGTATTTCTTAAAATCTCTTGGGATTGTTTGGCTGCAACATTGGCTGGATGGCTATTTGAAATTGTAGAAACTGTGCAAATAAAGTCCTACTATTTTGTCGAATTCATCTACGCACATTGTTGGCACTCTTATTCCCCATCTCACAGCTGAATCTTTGCCAATTCGCGCAAAATACATTAATTAAACTAACGGGCATAAAAGTCGTGCTATGCACGACACCTTGTACCTAGTATATATATACAGACACCAAGTGTAAAGAACCGGAAAATTTCAAAATTTTAGAAGAATTTTAAAATAAAAGTAGGATATTGTGAGATTATGTTTTAAGTAACTAAATGTGGTGCAATGTGAACGAGTCACATGTTTGGGACTTTTTGGTAGCATGTTGGTACTTGAGGGTGCACGGTGTAGTTGACACACAATATAAATGGGACTTAGAAAAGAGAGAATTTTCATTCTCCCCCTCTCCCCCTCTTTCACTCCTCTCTTAAATTCATCCACTCCCACCCAAAATCCACTCCAACCCAACATAGATCCGTCATTTTCATACCATAGGGAGCTCGGGCTTCGCTTGTTCTTACTTGAGGAAGTCATTTTCTCGGCGGGTTTTGATTTGGAGAAAAAGCTAGGGTTTTGGTTCAAGCTTGATTGGAGTTCAATACCTTCTTCTACCATTTCTAATTGTTTATGGTTGAATGTTGCATAGAAATCACGATTTGTTCCCATCTCCTTGAGTTTGTTGAGACTCTTGGATCTAGTAGCTCAAATCTTTGTGGTAATGACCTCTCTCTCCTATCTCTAGATTTGTTTGGGTTGATTGGTTGCATAAACTTCTAGATTGATCATGTTCTTGAAATTGTTTATGTTGAAAATTGAGGGCATTACATAAGGAGTAATGTACAAAAAGGTACCCATGTGCATTAACGTCTCGCCAATGGCTGAATTCGGTGAGCCCCCAAACGCACGCCTAAAGGTTTTCTCTGCATTGACTCCAAACCGGAGATACGTAGTAGAGAGAGGAAACGGGCAGCAATGGCCATGTTCATTCCACTCTTTCTCCCAGAAACGGGCATTTGGACCGTTAAGGTTCGGCCAATTGTATTTGCACTGTGAAAGCAAGGGACCCCAAGGCTGAAAGAGAAGAAAAAATATTAAGGCAATGAAAAACAGCAAAACTAGAAGGATAAAAAAAAAAAAAAAGGAACAGTGTCTTACATGAACAAAGGCTTTACTGCCATCACACGGGACTGTTGCAAATATGGAATCAAAG
This sequence comes from Vaccinium darrowii, assembly GCA_020921065.1. Lineage (NCBI taxonomy): Eukaryota > Viridiplantae > Streptophyta > Magnoliopsida > Ericales > Ericaceae > Vaccinium > Vaccinium darrowii. The sequence continues at coordinate 28,815,549 of CM037152.1, forward strand.
CCCCAAACTCCATGAATGGAAAATTTGGCTCTATTATTGTAGCATGAAGGGATTTTTCCATTGCAAAAGGTGGGCACCCATGTGAGTGCCACACCATAGTGATTACAACTTTGCTGCCTGGGGGGAGGAGGTTGCCCTGTGGCAGGCCTTATACCCCAGAGCAGCAAGATTGTAATGATAAAGAACCTCAGAAATGCCTTCATATTGCTGTAAATGGATCTGCCTTCACCTACAGAAGCAACCTAGAACAAAAAAACAAGAGATAAGCAATGACGAGATGAGAAAAAAACCAAGTCCAGACATTAAGTGGTCTAACGGAAACATCAATTTCAAAATGACGCAGAACTTTTGAAAAGAATGGTCAGGCAACAAAAGAAAATGAGAACACAACAAGAGTAGGTAATAACATGGAAAGGAAGAGATAAGGAAATACCTTAGTCCCAGCAATGCCCATTGCAATTCCATTATTAGCCAATTTCAAGGCAGGCGCATCATTCACCCCATCCCCAGTCATTGCAACTACTTCGCCATCTTCTTTGAGAAACATCACAATTTCTTGTTTATGCCTTGGCTCAGCCCTAGAAAACAGTATCCCACCTGTCTGCCTTAGATGACTTTTGGAGTCACTATGGTCCATGAAGTCTCTTCCTGTTAAGTTCTTTGAACTGATGTCCTCATCTGGTCCAAATACACCTATCTCACAGTATATAGCTTCTGCTGTATTCTTGTTATCTCCCGTAATAACCATTACTCGAATGCCAGCTGCTCTGCAGTCCTCAATGGCTTGGCTAACTTCTTTCCGAGGAGGATCCTTTGACAAAATGAAACAAAGTTATGCACTATCCAAACATTTCATGATTGCTACTAAAACAGTGCACACGCCAAAAAGAAGCAAAGATAAATTGTTTGAGGACCTGACAGAGAATGAGCCAACTCACCCTAAGCCCAGCAAAGCCAACAAAAATGAGATTACTCTCAATCGACAAATAATTAGATGGTTGAAGTAAAAGTTGATGTGCTGGATGGTCTTCATCACCACTACGTGCAGCAAACTCCAAAAGATTATCCTTGCAGGTAAAACCCAAACAACGTAATGCACTTGAGGACATTTTTTGCAGGCTTTCCACAATAGCATCTCTCAAAGATTGATCCAGTTCTACAATTGAGCCGTCAAGCAACTGAACAAAGAAGCTTCGTTCTAATAAATTTTCTACGGCACCCTGCAACAACACGGCACCTATTTGTAAGTAATGAGTATGCCTCCAAATAAATGAGCAAAACCAATTGATGAAAACAGAGATCCCATTGACAACATATGCATTTAGATCTTCAAAGGTGAAATCACCAACAATACAATAGAAATTTAGATTAGAAAAAAGAAGCAATAAGAACATGAATTTTAATATGAAGAAGAAAAGTTACAACCGATCAAGATCCTAATATAGTCAACATAGGAGAAAACTAATGCACAAGGAATATAGTCATAGGCTTAGAGAAAAACACCAGTAGAATGTCGTATAAATCTGAATCTTGTGGAATCCAAGCATGCAACAAATCCAAATCAACACTTGTAAAATGCAATCAAGAAATGAGACAATAACCAAAAGGCACATACATGACTAAGACCAACACCAAAACAACCCCTAAACTTCACTGTGGATTGGGATAATGCAATCTGACGATAGAATAAAGTAACTCCAGACACAAGCTAAGCTTTCTATTTCTTTTTTGTAGGAAAAAAAAAAAAAAGAAGTTAACTTCCATAAACTTGAGGAAAATTTCGCCATCAGAATCTATCTAACTGGAGAAGTTTCAGAAACCAGGGATAGCCCCAGGAGAGGCAGAACTCATAGAATTGCTATGGAAGGGGCTTCAACAGGGAAATTGAAATCGCATGGGGACTAAGAGGGTTGAGGCAAGATCTCCTTGTCCACCTACCCTTTCTTTTGATCTTGAGAACCCATTCACCAACTCATTCTCATTGATGTTCACACAGGGAAATTCAAGTAGCAAAATATGGAAGCAAATGGATGGAGGAAATTGAACCAGTGACTCAACAATTGCACAAAATTTTAAGGTACTACACTTTAAAAGTTCTATTGCATCAGAAAACTGAACACAACAGTTTAAGATTTGTCTTTTTTTGTTTGGTTGAGGCCTGAGGGCATGTTTGTTTCTCTCTGGTTTTGTTAAATGGAATTATCCCTTGTATTTTCTTGGGATTTTGGTATAAATAAAAATTTACAGGGAAAAAACATGAGCTGAAAGCAGTACATTGAGATGCATTTTGGTCTATAAGTAAGCAAGATGCATAAGATGATAGGAACTTACAGTTTGAAGCTGCTTTTCTTCTTGAACAGCATCCACCGGTGGAGATTTAACAGGATGCTTCCAACAGACATAGCCAGTAACATCAGAGTGTACTGCAACTGACTGATTTTCTAAGTAATCAACAAATTCACTTCTTTCAACAGAAGCAAGATGAGAACTTCCAAATGGCTTGTCCACATATACTATTGCCAATTTTTCCACCTCAACAAAGTCATCCATCAGATCTCTGTCTGAAGCTCCAACAGCTCTTTGCAACAGTGTACCCATGTGTTTCCCATTTTTCGAATGCTCCAAATCTGAATTCAAAGCAGAAGCCAAGGATTCTGCAATTCTGACCTTGTCGTCACTGCCCATATCAGACATTGATGCCACGGGGAGTTCATGTGCTATGTGCATGTTTCTTTTTGTTTCCATACATATCAGACTAGTCTTTGCGCTAAGAGAACTCCTATTTTCTTCTTCCAAGGCACATAATTTCTCAACCAAATAGTTGAGACTTTTATTGGGTGTACCAGGAAAATTGCCATGGCAAAGCCAAATGAACCAGTTGGAGAAGGATTGGGCTTTCTCCTCTTTGTTTCAACTTGATCCATTCCCAGCATTTCAATGCCGTAATTCAGTTTTGCTAGAGTAGCAGGACCTGGCAACCGCATACAGACAAGGACAGGTAGCCTCCGACATTTTGATTTTAATTTTGCAATTGTCTTCGCACTCTCTAAGTGTTCTTTATGTGCTACATCAGCCATTCGATAATTGAATTCTCTTGCGTTGCTCCGAATCTCAAGCTCCTTCTCAAGTACTCGAACCTTATATTTAAGAGAAGCGATCTCTTTCTCTATGGATTCTAGTCTAGTCATCAGGGCCTTAAAATCTACCTCCACTCGAGTTCTTTGTTTGTTCATGTCTTGAATGAACTTTTCCTCAACCAAAAGAGCCTTGCTGAGCTGAGTATTCTCCGCACCTAATTTGGAGAGCCTTATGTTGATGAGATCCAATTTTTCCTCTAAAACAATCCATGATTTTTTTAATTCTTTTGATGTCTTCATCACAGCATCATGAAACCTTTGTACGTGTTCTTCGTGAACAAGCCGTAACTGCTGCATACATTCCTTCTGGGTCCTATCCAAAGGAGTTAGCCTTTCTTCACCAGCCACTCTTTGGCATTTCACATCATCTAATTCTTCCTTCAATGACATAACTTCTGATTCTGCCTTCTCCCAGCCTGAAAAATATAGAAAGGAACATTTAACCGCGCAAACTACATCAACTGAAACAAGCAGCTATTAATGATGGTTGGTATACCCCAAAGCAGAAGTCATGCAAAAACTCCAGTATTTTCTTTCATCCGTAAAAAAAATTTAGATTAAATATTTTTTCAACTTATACAATAAGCATCCGATAAATTACCTGCAAGGGCTTCCTCTGCCATTTTTGCATGTATCTCCACAAGCTCATCTTTAGCATTGCACTGAGAGAGGGCAGAGGAAAGCTTCACATTTTGAATTACAAGATCTCCACCCAACTCTGCTTTTTCAGTCTGAAGTGTTTGTATCTGAAACACAATAATAGCCTCAATGAAAAATGGTGAATCCCAAATATAAAAATTGGAACACATGACATAACAAAAAAGAGGAACGGAAGAGTAGAAAGTCTCCATGATCGTACCAGAATGGATTCATGGACTGCATCACAATAACTGCCTGCATCTTCATCTTCACTTATAATCCTACACTCAATTATCTATCAACCAGAACATAAGACAACCGAAATTTCACATGGACAAAACAAAGGAGCTCGGAAGGATAAGTAACTTATACCATGCAAAAACTTTTTTGTGTTGTACTGCTGTAAAGATTCATATTTCTCTCTCCAATATGCCGGTGAGCTGCATATCATATCCAACACATGACGGTATAAACAATGGGTCAAATTGAGTTAATTTATTGTGTATGCATGACGTAAGGCATCAAAGCTAGCTTTGCAGGTTGCTAGCCTCAGAGGTGTCATCGCTGCTATTGAAAGGGATCTTAGGAGTTGTATCAGTTTGCTGAGGCATAAAGAAGAATGATCAGAAGAGGCTTCTGTGTAGGGATTGGCATATATCCCATACAATTTTTTCCTCCTAGCTTGTATTTAGGTTTTTTTCTTTCTTTTCTTTTTGGTGTTCTTGTGGTGGCAGCTGATTGGTGTAATGATGCGTTAGTGTAAGATCCTTGTATTTCTGGTTCCGGGGGATGCACCTGTGCAACTGTATCTTGGTTTTGTGAAATACATGGTAATTACATTAAAAAAAAAAAGATATCAAAGCTAGAGCCATAGAAAATGTTATGTTAAGACTCTTGTATGTACGGTAACCATCTCTTCCACTACTGGTGGACAGTTGCACATAAAGGCCGACAGAAGCAACCTTTCTTAGCACGCTTTTCAAGCGCTAGGCTTCTGCTAGCGGGGGGGCGGCAAGGCCATAAAGTAAGTTCAGTTGGAAGCCTAAGCCAAGAATAACGAAATGACGGGCCCCTTTAGAGATAGGGGGGCGGCTTTCTTGTGGTAGTAAAGGCAGAAGTATAAAAAACATGCAAAATTACAATTCGGCGAAGTTTTCACGTAGCTCTCCAATCTCTAGACAAGGGATACAAATGAGTCTTATTTAAAAGAGAGAATCAGCAGGCAAATGCAAGAATTTATGTAACTTGATGACAAATTATAGAAAGCAAAAAGACAGAAGGGGAATTAGTTGAAACAATGATCAGTAGACAGGTAGTTCCGTAAAGACAATGTTAGAACTTAGAAGTGTTTCAATGTGCACATTGTGTGCAAGTATGCGTTGGAGGGAGATAGGAAGGATAGAGAGTGCTCTTGAAGACTATGTTATAGGAAGTAATCTGAAGAATATAAGAATGATCAAAAGCTTACATTCTCCAAACTTCGTAAATTGAAGGACTTGATCAGGAGAAGCACCAATTTCTTTGCTTAAATCAGCCACGAATGTTCCCCGCTTCACACATGAATGAAATCAGGACACATGGTTAGTAAGCATATCACTTATCAATATGAGTCAAAGTGGGCCATAATTACAGTACTTCAAGGCTTTCTGCAGTTTCCTGTGCTCAGGACCTAACAAATCATTTATTTCCTCATTGTAAATTACCATGTTGGACATTCTTAGAAAAGTTTCCTATCCACATCCTTAAATACATGCGAATTGGGATTATTTACAGCAAGCAATAGACTTTAGACTTTATGTGAAAAGCTATATCCGGACCACCATGACTATATAGCAAAAGTAATTCAAAACCATCACCAGAGGCACAAATGGTGATATATTATCACAGTGAAAAAAATAAATTATAAGAAAGTGGTCTGTCATACATGAGGCAGTTTATTCAATATTACCATGCCTAACAAGCAGACAATAGGCATTTAAATTCAAAAGTAACAGAGCCATAAAGGCAGATACTATACATTTTGGGACAGAAAAAGTCACATTCAGATGCCATCCTAGCAAAACCTCCTCAATAACCAATGGATTTGCCATAGAAATGCTAGAGAACTAACAAGTAACAACACCAGAAATCATGCCCATAAAGCTTTGGGCAGTCCTACTGAAGGCTTCCTATGTATGTTGCTCTATCAGTCATTAGCCACTGATTCTCATTTGAAAGAATTTTACCAACTACTAAACTACACCAAACCATATGTAACAGTGAGTAAACCTAATCCCCCTACTACAAAAGACATGGATGACAATCACATGATCTGATGATCATAAAATAAAATGAGATGTTCGTGAATAAAAAAAAAAAGCAAGACTGTTACAGCTACCTTTTGTATGATCTCAAACAAATTATGCATAGCACGTGCTATAACTCCAGGTTCAGAAATAGATCCCGGTACTGAATGTGTTCTTCCACTAATTGGTTGACCATAAGCAAAAACAGTGCCTGCAAGGAGGTAAATTTTGAGAGAGAGAGAGCGCGTTGAATAGCTTTTAAAGCATATTATGAATTGCTACGAGTTAACACATAAAAGACCCAACAAGTGCGGAGAACATTTTTATTCAATAGTCATTGTTAAACGTACCCTAGGATATATACCTAACATCAAATTAAGCAAATGCCAAAACAGTGCAGTAAAATGCAAAGAAGATGCCATGAGAATCGACGTAAAATGCATTATCTGGAGAAACTGATAATGGGAAAGATGTAGCCTCACTGCTATGAAAGAAGTTTGACTGCTGCAAACTACATGCAAAGTCCACATCTCTTGTCACAGATTTTCTAACCGATAGAAAGCACAATTTCAACACCTTCTAAGCGTATTCACAAAGTCTAGTTGGCCTTAAATCTAACACCTGGCACCACACAAAAAAATGTTGGACAAACACTTAAAACATGACATAATCGAATCGAATTGATGTCAATTAAACCTATAAATAACAGAACCATAGGAACATTCAAAGGAAAAGCTTAATGATCCTGCAGTAGAAACAACATTACACATAGTTTCAGACATACATCCGTGTGAATAACGTGCATCAGCAAATAGAAACAGATGAATATATGCAGCTGTATATGCAGTGCAAAGTGTACATCAGTATACGCATAACTACATCCATCCAATCCAAGCTTGACGAATCAAAGAAGCTTACGAACATCTAAATGGAGAGATTAGTGATCCGTTAGCATAAAACATATACTATATAAAAAAACGGCTATGTGTGTAGATGGGTGAATATAAGGGAGAGAAAAGTATAAATACGCACATACGTATATATGGACGTAGTATATGTGCAGAGTGTATAACTACATGGTGTACGTTAATTGAAAGCAGTAACAAGTGAAATGAGGAATATAGTTTTCTTCCATGCATAACTACATCAAAGGGATCCAAGCTTAACAGTCAAACACGCATGGGAACATATAAAGGGAGATACCAGTGATCCTTCAGCAGAAGGGGAAAAAAAAAAAAACACTCCGTAATACAATCCTTTCAGAATATTCACAAACTCTAGTTTGGCCTTAAATCAAACACCTGGTGCGGCGGTGCCCCAACAATTTCGGACAAGAGCTTAAACGCATCCTTTCATAGCGTACTGATCCTTGTCCTTTACCAGGGGGAAAAAACACATTCAAACATAAATTCGTTTGCATACATGTATCTGCAAAGAGAAACAGCTGTACATATATAGGAGTATATATATGTATTATGCACGTAATATATGTGCAAACTGCATATCAGTATAAGCATAACCACATCAACGCAATTCAAGTTTAACGAATCAAAGAAGCTTACAAACATAAAAATGGAGGTAATAGTGATCCTTCAGCAGAACAAAACAAAAAATTGAATGTAACAACGGAAGCGAATATGCAGAGAGAGAGAGAGAGAGAGAGAGGAGTACCGCATTCGAACTTGGAGGAGTGATTAGGGAGGGAGAGGGAGTTGCCAGAGATTCGCCGAGGACCGGTAATGGGGTGCTCCATAGAGAGAGAGAGAGAGAGAGAGAGAGAGAGGATTTTGCTTCGGCACTCTTTATTCTTTAACCCCGCCTCATCAGCCTCGTTTTAAAACCTCAAGGCCCAAGCTTCAACCAACTCGGGTTATTTGTAAAGTAACTCGGGTTATTTGTAAAGTTACAATTGGTATTAGTACGTGGTGATTTCGCTAAAATGAAAAAAATTGGTTTTTGGTCTTTTTATTTTGTCTTTATTTAAATTTCTTTTGCAGTTTTTAGTTTTGCGTTAAGTTTTCGTGATTTATATATTCGTCTAGTCAAAAATCAACCAAAATAATCCAGTTTATTAGTTTAATTTTGGCTTTATTCAAAAAAAATGTTTCGACCACAATTTTATATTTTTTGGATTCGTCTCGTCGAGACGAATCTATAAACCACGAAAACTTGAAGCAAAACTAACAAAGGCAAAAAAAATTTGAATAAAGGCAAAATAAAAAAAAATCAGTTCTGCGCTTTTTTGCCAAAGCACCCCCTATTTTTTGCATCTCCGTCATTTTTATTTTTATTTTCCTATATCTATATATTAGGGAATGTTGGTACCTAAAGGCACGATGTAGTTTGAGCTCAACCTAATTTCGCCCCAATAACTAAACCAAGGGCTAATGTAAGAATCCTAGATCTTGTTCGGTTTGAATTTGGGTTTTGGGATTTGGGTTTTGAGTAGAGAGAGAAATAAGGATAATTATTAGAAATAAAGGGTAATAATTGGAGAGAGAGAGAGAGAGAGAGAGAAATGATTGAAAAATATGGGTTAATGATTGGAAATAGGGATAAAAATTGGAGGGAAATAGGGGTAAAAAAAAATTTATTTGGGTCTTGAGACCCAAACCAAACAAGGACCTAATAATTTTGAATGGAAAAATCTACTACTAAAAGTATCCCACTTGCCATTGGGGAAATTTATGCAAAATATCACCAAATTGAATGAACAATCGTCCTGCGATAGGCTACAAATACAGCAATCTTGTTCTACCATACAAATACAGTTAGAATACACCAAAATTCACACACATAGAACAGCGTAGCTATGGACAAATTGAATGCTACATATGATCTATTATTATATAGAAATTGGGCATGGCGCAATTCATTTTGACCATCCAACCATTTTCAACAAAAGAATTCAAGAAAAAATAGCAGTCTTAAACAACTAATGTAACCAAAGTCTTTCCATTAGTTGCATTAGATGATGGAAGTTGAAATTAGGGATGGCAACAGGTAGGGTTTGGATCGGAGGTACTCCTTTCATACCCGATCCCCAAAATCCATACTCATTTCTATAACCGTACCCATTTCCAATTGGGGATACTTCAAAGTCACCAAACCCATACCCATATGGATAACGGGTATTTTGGGTATTACCCAATATCCAATTCCGCATTGAAGAAAGAGGTAAATTTATGGAAGAATATTAAAATTTTAATAGATAAAACGTTATCAAGTATTTATATATTGAAATATCATACAAAACTAAGATAAAAATTCACGTATCTTATATAGTATTGCAGGATGGGTTTTCGCGAGGAGAGCCGTGAGCGCGACAAGTGGCAATGCTTGATTGGATTGTGAGAAAAATTGTTAAGCAATCAATGTAGCATTATCAAACCAAATATAATTACATTCCATAAATCTTTTTTGAATTTCAAAACATGAATCTTATCTTGATGTATCCATAAATATTCTGACTACCCTTTCCATAATCAACTAATTTCTTTCTTTAAATCTACAGAACACAATTATAGAAGGAAAAAATCAATTTAGTGTTTTTAAGGACTTTAAAGAAGGAAAAATCTTCAATTTATAATCAATTTTCTCATTCCATTGTCTCCCCACCCGAAGCTCCTAGAACATTGAAAGTCTGTGAATGGCTCCATCCAGAGGTATATGCATCCCTCAAGTCATTTATGGTCTTTTTAAGCTTTTATGTTTTTTGGTGTTATAATATTTGATTTTTCGATCATTTTCATTTTTTTACCCGGTATCTACGCTTTTATTCTCTGTCACATTGATGAAGGACCAATTGGTTAGTGTTTTCAATTTTAAAAATCCTTTTTCTATTTTATGAGTCTATTGTTTTGGTATTTTATTTTTCAGGTTATTGTTTGGGCTATATTTTCGCATGTGATTCCGTAGAACTTCATACAAAAGTCAACATGTTGAAAGAAGTTAACATTTGTGTACATGGGTTAGAATTTTGATTGATGCGCATTTCGGATTTTGGGTAAATTTTTTTCACTTCGTTTGTTGTTTTAATAGAGCACTTTCGAAAACAGAATCCTCTTTCCTTTGAGGATCAAGCCAACCAAATTTCTACCGTAAACCCATCACACATTTCACAAGTTATATTTTTCTCAATTTGTGATATAGATCGTTCGTAATAGATCTAATAATATGGCTAATATGTTCATGATTTATTATGATAAAAATAAACAGGTTCATGATTTTTGGAATAACGTTGAAATTTTTTGGGAAAAAATGTGATTCTCTCTCTCATGAATGATTCCATGATTTGCTACCATATGTTTTAGCTACCATATTTCGGAGTTTGGGTAAATTCTTTTTGGTTAGTGCTCTCTCTATTTCACTATATTCAAATCATGGGTTTTGTTTCGAAAACAGTAAAAGAGATATCTTTGAACATGCATGGGGTGGCGGTTAGGTAAGAGGTTGTCACTTTTTTGGACTCTTTGCAATAATAGAGTGCCATGTCATTATCTTATAATTAAAAAAATAAAAAAATATAGAAGATTAGGATTGTGGGTTTGGACTTTGGAGGCTTTTGGGGGCTCAACTACATTGCTATGGGTATAGCCGTATAGATAGATAGATATTTAAGCACAAAACTATCCAATAATGAACTTCAAGGTTTCAACTTCTAACTTTCATATACATACCAATTTATATGCCCAACGTTACATTGATGGTAAGCCAAAAATTGATTCCTAAGCATATTGTTTAAATTTGTTTTTGCAGGCCTTGCCTTTGCTGCTAATTCCATTTGTCGTATGTCAAAGACTCACTCAAAGGTAACTAATGTAAACTAGCATGAAATCGTATTGAGCATTTCCCTTGCATTTATATGCAATAATATGATCTTCTATCTGCTCTCATGGTTTCAGTTTGAAGGACGTGAGATGCATGGCTTGAAGGTCTAGAGTTCCTTTAATATATCTTGGTGACTTTTTTACCGCGGTCATTTTTTTTCACCGCATATCTTTTTATGATTGTCACTCATCACCAGGGAATCTTTAATTGAAATTGGATTGTTGAAATTAGTATGAAATTAACACTAGGTAATCACATTTTGCCTTTAAGTTCTGTGAAATATATCTTTGGAAACATTCACTTCAAAGAGCTTTGTTTTATAGGTGAAAAAAAAAAGAAAAAAAGAAAGAGGAACACCTCCAAAAAAAAGTTATCACTTTCTTTATAACCTAAGTTTTATGTCTTTTTCAATCAGCTTCTTTTATGTTTTTCATTCCGACCGCTCCATTTTGTTGGATGTTGTAGTTTTGCATGAAACCTTATGTTTTTGTTTCATTTATGTAAACTATCACACTTCTAATTCATATTTTTGTTTACATTTGTTTACATTAGGAACATTATAAATCATTTTTTACCTAACTCATTTTTTAGGGTTACATTATGAATCTTACCAATTTGTTCTTCATTTTTTTGTGAAGAACCCATACCCAAAACAATAAATAAGTAGACTTGAACCATTGACATTCGACGTAAGGTAAAATGAAGTTCATGGGTACATTTCTTTGTATGAATTGAGAACACAAACCCAAACTGATAATTATTGCTTAAACCTTAAAGACAATCTTACCTACGTACATCACTTGATCAAATTTCAAACTATTCAGACATTCTTTTTTGACCAATCTCGACTAAAAGGACCACAAAATTAAGTCAAGGTTGTCATGGTCATCAAAATAACTACATTTGAAAATTTAAAAATTAAGAAGTATTCCATATATACATGGATTGCACTAAATAGGATATCATAAAAATGTTTAAGTGATGCGGTAAATTTATGAAGTATAGGATTTTCTACTTTAGTTTAAATATTTAAGTAAAAAACACTTTACTTTAAACATTCAGTAGCATGTATTGCATGAATTTGAGTAAAATTCTTATGGTAGACTGTTTGATTCTTTTTAATTTTGGTAAAGATAAACATTAATTTATGAAGTTTAGGGTTTTCAAATTTAGTTTCAATATTTCTATAAAAAGTACTTTAGTTTAACCATCCAATAGCACATATATATTGCATGTATTTGAGTAAAATTTTTATGGTAGGCACTTTGATTCTTTTTAATTTTGGTAGAGATAAATATTAATTTAGCTCTAGAAGCAGCACGATTTTTTGTAGTTCTATGAATCATGACGAATGTTTCATCACCTGTGCATAGCACGGGTTTTCTACTAGTATTAGTTGTAATGCATTAATACAACCAAGACAAAAAGTCATAACAAAAAACATTATAAAGCAATTTAAATATATAAGTTACAAAGCTAAGAAAGATGCAATTTAGAGCAACAAAGATACAATAAAGTTACTTGTACAACTAAGCAGCTAATGCAAAATTCCCAAATAATTACTTGTCACTAACTAGGTTCAAAAAATTATACTTGTCCAAGAGAAACATTATATAAAGGGGTATATATAATGTAGAACAAATACAATGGGTCGGGTCTGGGTATTTGGGTATGGGGGTAGCAAAATCATACCCTCCCCATACCCAACCTGGTATTATACAATTACCCTCATACCCACTCCTATTGGGTAGAAGAATCGGATAATAGCCACATCCAAATGTCCGGAATCGGATCGGGTATCCATGGGTATGGGTATAATTGCCATCTCTAGTTGAAATGAAAATAATGTATAATCAAACTGGATTCCTTTCTTCTCAAATTTCATTTTTGAATGTCCACTCACTCCTCTCCCTCCCATTTTGAAGCCAACTAAAATACTACATTCCTAACTCTAAATAACTAAAACATTTCTGTATTTTAAAAGGGAATGCTACCAAGTTTAATGTAACACATTTCCATATGACCAAGAGGCTAGATAAAAACTAATAATACATGTCAAACACACCCTAAATTGAAATTGAAAATTGGCAAGCTCTCTTGGTGAGACTTGGATTGCATAGGTCTTTTATGATCCCTCCATGCCACAAAGCTGCTCATCCCTTGCAATTGTCATTGAAGATATTCAAAAGAGACACCAATTGCACTTGTTTGTTTAATTGACCTAGGAAAAAAAAAAAAGAGCCAAATCGTATCATCACAGATAGTAACGAAGATGAACCAATCCTGGAGTTGAATTTAAACAAAAAAAAAAATCTGATTTTTTTTTGGTGATAAATGCTTCTTTCATTGCCAACCAACAATCAAATCCTTTACAAAGTATTAGAATAGAAAAGAATATACAGTATTTCCACTGTCATTGGGCGTTCATAAGAGAATACAGAGGCGGGAAAATTTTCTAGACTTCAATGCAAGTGGTTGGTCGTTACAATCTACCCGGGGCGCCCTGTCAAACCAAAGATGGCATGCTATGAAAAGATGTGACAAAATAACTAACAAATAGGAAGAAAATAGATTAGTTAGAGCAACTCCACCTCTTACTCTTTTTTTTACTCAAACTCAAAATTTGAGTAAAAGCCCTTAAAACACTCCTCCACTCATTACCCATACTTATACCAAATTGAGTTTTTACTCAAACTTAAACTCAAAAGAGTTAGACTCAAACTCTTGCTCAAATTTTGAAGGCAAATTTGACACCCTCATATTAACAGTTTTGCCATTAATGAACCTTTTACTCAAATTTGCATTTGAATTTGAGGTTGTCCATTGAAACACACAATATCAAATGAAGTTTTGACTCAAATTTGAGTAAAAATATGAATAAGAGGTGGAGTTGCTCTGAGACAGACAAAATCAAATCAAGGTATATTCCTCGGCATACGACCGTGCCGCACATGTAAACGTAATATCTATTGCCTTAACTCACAGGAACTACCAAGCATTACTTGATGATGATGGCAAACTGACTCTTATCAAAAAATTTATTTGCCGATTGCAGATTACAACTCAACATTTATTTGTTTAGGTAATCAAAAATGCTATACGCAAGGAAGATTACACCGAACGATACACAAAATGTGAGTGTTTTTTTAAAAACATGTTTGCAAAATATGACTTCATGTTCTTTCATTCTCTGTATGATTAGATGTAAGTTTTCTCGCGCATAGCATTTATATTTATAGTAAGTAATTGAACCTATGTAGAATAAACCAGTCCGAGAAGCCAATAGTAAGGGAAATTCAGTTGAAGTCGGGTTCATCTTACATTAAACAACACGTCAGTAAGGACAATCAGCGTAAAGGCAATTATTAACTGCATCCTCTTTTTTGTCATCTAGTGAAATTTTTATGTGTAAAAATTTCACTAAAAGAGAAAAAAGGGGGTGTAGGTATCAATTTAGGGGTGTGAATGTCAATTACCTTCATTAAGCCACTTCTTTTTTTTTTTTTTTTTCTAAATCAAATGGAAAATAATCTAGAGCCCGATTAAGTCCTAGAGGGGGGGTGAATAGGACTATAACTAAAAAAACATTTAACCACTAATTAGCACATGCAATTACCCAATATCCATTTTAACAATCATTAAAAGATATGCAATGATTAAGCAATTAAAGTAAAGAGACAAGACAAGGAGATTTACGTGGAAACTACTTAGGGTCTAAACACCCTAAGCATAAAACCACGGCCTAATCATACTTATGTATTTCCATAAATCAAAAGGTTTACAAGAATTAACAAGACTAGGAATTACCCAATAAGCCCCTTGTGACACCTAGCTCCAATTCTTGATGTAGTACCCCGTACCCCTCTTTGATTCCATGGACTCCACAAGCACACCCGTCTTGATCTCCGAGTCAACTCGGCACCGGTCCAACCGGCTCACGTAGGAACCAAGACAATATCCATCATATGAATGAAATGATAAGGAATGAAGATTTTTGTGAAAAACAATCAATCTAGATGTAATCCATGGAGTATTAGAAGATTAATCTAGATTGACAAAATAAATGATCAAACACAAGGTTTAAATCATATAATGCATTAAGAACCCATAAAAGATAAAAGATATGATTTTTAGTGAAGGGTTTTTGAAGAAAATAATCAATCTAGATATAATCCATAGAGTATTAGAAGATTAATCTAGATTGCAAAAGGAAATGATCAAACACAAGGTTTAAATCATTTTCACAAGAAGGAACACTCAAGAACAAAAGATTAGATGCATTTTTCTCTCTCTAGAGTGTAAAAAATTTTGATTATGGTTGTGCCCTAATTAAGGAGAAAAAGATGTTTATTTAGGAGCAAACAAGGTTTAGAGCGCTGCAGTGCAACTGGGGCGCGTGCCAGCGCTTTCCAAGTAATGAGCGCTACGGCGTATCTGGGGCGCGTGTCAGCGCTTCCCAAGCCTAAGCCTAAGGAGCGCTACAACGCATCCACGGCGCGTGTCGGCGCTACCCAAGCCAAACTAAGCCAAGCTACTAAGATGCGCTCTGGTGCAACCAAAGTGCTTCCCTCCTTCATGCCTTAGAAAGAAAAGATATTTCTAATAAAATGCAAGGATTAAACAAAAAGCTTAGCTTATTTAAAACATGCATTTAGTTAAACATTAAGACTAAATGACAATGCTAAATGCATGAATTATACCTTTCAATAATCAACGTAAGCCTCGGCATGAGCACCATCTTTTTCTCACCGCTTCAACACAAGAAAAGGAGCATCTAGACGCAATCCTAGACTACTACCCTCAAACCCAAACAAAATACATACGCCAATGGTTTGTCGAAATCCGGAAATTGCCAATTACATTAACACACGCCATACCACAACCTAATACATTAGGAAAGTGAGAATTATGTCCTCAAGATTAGTGGAAGCTTCCACCCTATTTAGCAGCGTGTTCCCGTCTGGACGGGAGCGAGTTCCTGTCAAGCTTCCGTCTAGGAAGCACAGATTCGAGCTCCCGTCTAGGGAGATTTTAGAAGAATCCAACTACTAAGCTTCCGGGTCTACTCCAAGTTGCTCATAAAATGTAAATAGCCTCCCAAAGCAAATACATCAGGTGTTCCACAGGCCGATTTGTCACTTTCAGTTTCAAAAACTGTGAAACTCTAAGGGGAAAAAATGAATTCGAACTTTTTTTCCTTCGACTAAATTTCAAAAGACGCATCCAGTATAGTTTGGGGCCTCTGGGCCAACCTTTAATGAAAATGAAAGCATACCAAATAGAGAATGTCTATGTGAGGTTGCATTATCAACAAAAATACGAACAACAAATCCATAAATAGAAAGAAGTATTTTTAAGAAAGCTCCACCTGTTTTTGGATCCCTAACCTTTCGATGTGCGCAAAGGTTTTAGGGATAAGTAGAAGCGACATTTTCGAATGTTTCGCCCATCATTCCATGTGTTTTCAAGATCTTGTTAAATTTTGAAAGAATAACAATAAAAATGAAGAAGCACCACCAGTGACAATAGACAATTCCATTGAATTAGCCTGTACGTTAGGTATCCCTTTTACCTACCTACATGGTACTATCTTGAACTCTTTAGTTGTTATTTGATATTTCCGATATACCAAAAAAAAGAAAAAGGAAAAAAAATCTAAAACATTAATTTCATAGGCAAATATCAATTGCAGTACATTATTCAAGTGATAAACAATATACAGAGCACAATCTCCACGACCGTCACAAGTAATAGCATAAATAACGAACATTACAGCAACAATCATGCTCCGTCGAACAAAAGAAAACCAAAGAACGCCGATTTCGTCTATACATAACGTGATATTACGGAATGTATTTACTCATTACCACATCCTCCCTTGACTGAAACAAGGCTCTCTCGGTACATAAAATTCAGCTCACCAGAAATCTCCACATCCCTAACCTGTTTGGTAACAATGTCATACAAGAATGGGGATCTTCCGACTCTCCATTCATCGTTTACAACGTCTTTCCAGATTAGAAGCTCATTCTTATTCCAGAAACCTGTCGAGACACAGAGACCAGGAAGTCGCGGTTCCAAAGTTAATTCATGAGAGTAGCTGTACGAGGATAAGGATTCCCCAGCCTCAACCACGCAGTCAAAGTCCTTCATAACCCACACTTCAACTGTTGTGTGGCCTTTGTCGTCGAGGTAAGGCCAATCGAAGAAAGAGTAAATTAACGCAAGGGAGTCCCCCAGCAATGCAAAGTTACATTCCTTCCATCTGTCCAGATCCAACCTGTACTCATTGTACTTGTCTGGCAGTGGCGTCACGTGGAACAACTCTGTACTCATGTCAAACGAGAGAACTACCTCATCATCGTCACGGTACTTTTGCCTTCGTTGGCAGCGCCAATGAAAAAGACCATCGTTCTTGTTGTACATGCTGACGATTAATTCATCATCCACAACTACATCTTTGACCATATCAGGCAAGTGGAGAATTCTCCAAGAACCAGAACCTAAGTCGTAAACTTCAGCACAATTAATGAAATCAAATTGGCAAACTTCAGCCCTGCTTAAAGTCAAAACTTTAACCACCTTGATACTTCTAGTGGTGAGATCAAAACCAAACCCAACCATGCAATAAGCCGCCTTCCTATACGGTGGGAAGTCAAAATTGGACATGGGGAGAATGCTAAATGCCCTAGTTGCAGGGTTCCATAGCGCAATAGTAGGTAGCCGCTCGACATTAACCTCAACTTCATTAAAGAAAGTAAACATACTATTTGCCCTCCAGTATAGACAAAATAATCCGTCACAGGGACCCAAAACTAAATCTGGTTTCCTGTCAAACCCGAAGTTAAGATTCACAGGTTGGTAGTTGCGTGTGTAACAACATTCTGTGAATACGTGAAAGGCATCATGCCCAACTATGAGACCGTTATTATTACCATTCCAACTGACCAGCCTTTTAGGAGTATCAATATATTTGAGATGTGAGGCAATAAAGCTACGGGTTGAAAGAAGAGCATGCCATCCTTTGCAAACGCTCTTGAATCGCATTAGAGATTTGACAGGCAATCTCGGGAGGATTTGATCAATAACTAGATCTTCAGGAAGATGACACCAGCTGTTGCTTGCCAATGATTGATCCTTGCAAAACAAAGAGATTACAAAGTTGAGTAGCATGCATAATTCATCAATTGGTTTGCGAAAGATTTTTATTTTCCCGGTAGCTACTCAATTCATATCATGCCAGAGCAAAGAAAACAAAAGCAAAGGGGCAAACCCCAGCTATACGACAACAGTCATCAGCCAACAGGAGCCTCAAAATCAGAAACCACCTACACAGCTAACAAACCATCTCAAAGACAGAAAACAACTAAGCTGAGCACAAGTTCACGAGCTAAATCACGAGAGAAGAAAAACTACCATACATCACTGCAGGACATTATAATTTCAGAACAGCATATTTGCAGTAGTTTCACTTCCCATTAGCATGTTCATCAACCAAATTACAACGCCATCCAAGATCGAACATGCTTTATTAATCAGAAATCCTATCAACACAACCTGAATCATAGTAGCTGAAAAATGACATTCAAAGGATAACTGCCGGTGTGATTCTAACCCATGCCCACCTCGTTACACTCGGTTCAGAATTCAGATTACACACTATGCCCCATTTGGATAATCTCGTAATCTGTCTTTAGTATTAAAGCCATTGTAGCACAGAAATCCAAAGAATGAATGCCCCTCTAGGCACCTGTCCTCCAAACCAAACCACTTCATGCCATGCCTTGGCAGTGAGCGAGCCCTAATTGCCTCCCAGACAGAGCTAACCAATATTCACCATTTGTGGATGGTTTCCTCACAATACCATCGTCTTGAGAATTATGAGGCACCAATGTGATGAGAGTATTCCAAATAATCAGCATAGTGACCCTATTTCTTGCTCTTGGCCATCTCCACCCTCCATCTTGAAGTATGGAATCCACTTAGAGTAAAGAGACCCCCAAGATTGAACACCTTTTCTCCATATCTGTCGAACGAAGGCCCTGGGGGTGCCAATTGTCAAGCCAAAAAAAAAAAAAAAAGCATTCTTCCCATCCCCTATTCCCCTATTCCCCTATTTTGTATGGAATTCTAAACCCCAATACTCCTTCCTCAGGGAAAAAATATGCTCCCAACTTACTTTAGCACAACTATGCTTAAGACCTTGCCTGGTCACAAGAAAGCCATCAAAATGCCTTCCAGGAATCATAAACAATTGGCTCCAATTGGCAATAGTTTCGAAGTCTATGGCGTATGGTTTTATTCAAGCTCTGGATAGAAGAGATTATGGCAGGATAGGAGATATATTAACTCCGTTGTACAGTTAGCTGCCTGAGTTCAACTGGGAGACTTTAATGTGGTTAGGAGAATGATTGAGAGACTGGAGGTTAGGAGAATGATTGAGAGACTGGAGGCTTTCAAAGAATGGGTTTCTGGGGATTTGAACACCGTCTTGAAGAGCTTGAAATGGAGGATATGCCTTCTAGGGGTTTCTGGTTTTCTTGGTCCAATAAAAGGGGAGGTTTGGGGCATGACAAGAGTAGAATAATAGATAGAGCTGTGGTTACTCCCTCTTGGCTTAATCAGTTTCCAGATTCTGAAGCTGTTTTAAGCTTTGTTACATGGATCCGTCATTTTGGCTGAAATACTCGTGTTGATGTGTCCGACACGCATATCCATTTTGGACACTCGGATCCTCTAATTGTCATGATATTTACAGAAAGAAGAATAGAAAATTTGCTAGAAAAGCGATTTCGAGTCTCGAATGGACATAAGATAGCAAAATCATATTTTTCTTAACCCCTTCTTGTTTATGTACTACAAACAAGTGTTCACGACGTGTCCCCATACCCACACCCAATTAGGGGACATATCCCAGGATCCTTCAGTTTAAGTTTAGAAAAGTCCGACACTTGGACCCGCACCCGACACTCGCACCCGAGTCCATGTAACATAAGTTTTAAGGGCTCCTGGTATTCACATCATTGGTACTTTTGAGTGTCATGCCAGCTGTACAAAGGAGAAAACCTTTGAAACTTTCAACTTTTGGATGCTTAATTTCAAACTTTTGGTTTGTAATTCATTGGCTGCTCCCTGCAGGGGTCTAGTATGATGATCCTCAACTACAAAATGAAGAGACTTTAGCCTAACCTTCAGGAGCTAAATATGAGGCATTATTCTAACATCAGCTGGAGCCAAGAAAGCAAAGACGCTAGTACTCTTTTCGTCCCGTTCCGGGAGAAAAGACAGTGTTTAAAGTTTTGGAATTTCATTTTGAATAGAAAATTCATAATTTCCATTACCTACTGTTTTGGACTAATCAATATGAAATTCATATTAACGCTAAAGAGGATCTTGAGCAGATTCAAGCCCAGTGTTTTGTTCAACCTAACATTGAGTTGTGTGATAAGCTATGTAATACGAACATGTACACTTATAAGGACACGGACACGGACACGGGACACGAGAATTCTAAAGAATGGGACACGGGCGGCGGCAAAATGTACACACTAATATAAGTAGCATACATAACACGTCTTCTGTGGGTTGTGCTAGCCCCAGTTGAAGAAGACATGTCCTGTATAAATATTCATATCAGATGATTATATTAATGGATGTATATACTTTTGAGACTTAGATAATATATATATGTACATATATATATTCTTGTTATTGGCTTTCCATGGTTGCTTAGGTCTGAGGCCTAAGTGCTTAACCAACAGAAAAGTTCTGTATTCTTTGCAGGATTTGGGATGCCCCCCATTACCCATTATAACCTTTGGTCTCCATGCAGAAGTCGGCAATCAATTGGTTGACGGAGTACCCAACAGAATTCAATCATGGTCAAAAAGCTTCTCTCCCATGGCGTAGGGCTTAGCTTAGTATTGCTTAGCATTCAGATATATTTGAGTCCAATCTTTGTTCTCCCTGAGAAGATCCTTAAAAAGATTGAACACACGCTGAGATATTTTTCCTGGACTGGACCTGAGCTTAAAACCACTGGTGCCAAGGTGATGGAGTACCATTTGTGCCCCGAAAAGCGATGGGGGGTTCGGACATTAAAAACCTTGGAGACTGGAATAAACCTGCCATGTCTAGACAGTACGCATCCATGGCCCATCAGCCACACAAAAAAGAAAAAAAAAATAAAAAATACTGACACTCTCTCTTGGAGAAATGGATTAAGACGTGTAATCAAAACTCTGAAATTGTGGCATATGAAGATCCCCATTAGTGCCTCATGGACTATCCGGAAAATATCAAGCTCAACTGTCCAACCTTGGATCACTTATCATTGGAAATGCAGTAGCTACACATCTATGGCTGTATAATTGGCATCCTCTGGGTCCATCGATCAATAGGTTTGGGAACATGATTGTTTTTTTTTTTTGGGCAGGTCTCCAGAGGCTAAAGTTGCCTCCGTCATTTATAGGGGTTGAAGGATGTAGCCTAGAAGAAGAAACGCGGTATCCATCCTTCTCAGAATGTGCCAAATGAAGCAGCTATTGATTCTGTGATCTGGACATTGAATTCTAGTGGTAATTTCTCTGTTAAGTTTGCTTCGAATGCTTTTATAGTCCAGGGCTATCATACAATGGATGGCCATCCAAGGTAGAATGCCTACTACGGATAGACATTTTTATGGGTTTGATTTCTGATATGAACAATGCCTTCGATAATGTTGGTAACAAAGAAAGTGAAAACATTATTTTTTCTTGCTCTTTCTCCCAATAGATATGGTCTTTTTTTATGGGTAAAACCCACATTCTTAAGTCCCCTGCAGTGGAACATACTCCTATAGTATTTTTTGATGTGTAGTGTACTTAATGGTTTTGGTTTGTTTGTGGCCAAGTGTTGTTTTGTTCTGCTTATGTGCGTAGCTGCTGCTCTGTGTTGTCTCTGTTTCCTTAGTTTTTGGGGTATATTAATGCCTATATTTACCAAAAGAAAAAATAAAGAATCACAACAAATCTGAGTCCACGAACCCAATAATCCTCTACCTCCAGTTACGCAGGTGACAACTCAATAGTGTCATAATTTTCGCAAAACTAGGCTAAAATCCAAAAATAACAATAAGAATCAGTGCAAAGCCAATAACAAGAATTCAGTTACATATCAATGCAGGCAAGACCAAAATCAAGTATTCCGTAATTCTTTCTCCGTACATTCTTTGACATAATTAAGAATAAAATACAAACTACAAGGTAAGCAGCGTACCTCATTTGCTCGGAACGACTTAGCAGGATTGAAATTCGCGCCGGCCCATAAATTTATACCCCTAACAACTACCTGCCTGAAGAATCCACCAGCATACACCACAAATCAAATCCAAATAACATAAATCGACACAAATGTATGTATGTGCACGTGGGTATGCATATAGATTCATACAGAGTCATGTATGTAGAAAGAGAAAGAGAAGAAGATTACCCTTTGACGATTTGGGCATCCGGGGACTCAGAAGAACGGAAGTGCTCGAAAACGAAGAACTTAAGGACTCTGACGAGAACCATCACCGCCGATACTGGTATCAGCACCGCCACGCCCAATACCATAACCTCCACCATTGGATCTGGGCGATCGCTCTCTCTCTCTCTCTCTCTCTCTCCTTGCGTCTTTTAAGGAAGGTTGAAGACGAGTTTGAGACAAATTCAGACTCTGAATATTTTTCGCACCAAATATTACCCGGAGTAGAACTCCTAAATTTTCAGTAATTTTCGCACCAAAATTATTCGTGGAACGACACATATTTTTAGTGCAACATTTACTTTCCGGGAAAGTTGATGTCCCATAAACGCTTGTATTTTCGCTTATTTCAATTGGACCCTTATCTTCTTCATCCATTATTAAATTGGGCACCCAATCCAATTAAGTGTTCAAACTTGGGCCAAAACTTTCCACCTGGCACTTTTTTCGCTGAGAGATGGCAATGTACAAGATGAGGTGGCATGTTTTAGAGAGAAAAGAAACATGTGAGAGGCACTTGGGTAACCTTAAAAGATTGATCTCCTTCTCTCTTCATTTCACTGCAGTCCCCTAGGTTTCGAGAAAGCATAGCAGCGATCGCCTTTTCCCTTGTCGACCACTGATCATGAGAAAACGGTTGGGAATCCATGAAAAAACAGTGGTTTTCGATTGATTACGGTGTTAATTTCACATGGGTTAGCGTATCAGAAACAGTGGTGGGGAACCCCCATTATATGATATGATTCTTGTCTGATTATTTTAAAATGGGCATTAAGTCATAATCAGGTTTGAAATTGTTTGTTTACTCCATATTCAAAGCTTTTTTACTAATAATTTGTTTGTTTATAGATTGTTTAATCAAAAAATTTAGGTTTCGAGTTTGTCATCTAGTGTTTAATCTAATTTACGTGACATATTATTTTTCTGGATTATCAATTTGCACATATTCGTGCTGTTTCACTATAAAACTACTCATTGGTGTTTGGTTTCAGGGGCCTACTTATTTAGGTGATACGGTTGGGTGGGTCGACTACTGCCACAAGGATGAGTTATCCATAATTGAATTATGTCACGGGGCTAGGCAATTGGGTCATACTGCTTGCAGCAACTGTGGGAAAATGGGACACAACAAGAGAGGTTGCAAATAGAAAAAAAAAAAAAAAAATAGTTGGTGACACAAGAGGATAGAATGCATTCAATGGTCCATCAAACAAAACACCAACTACAGTGGATGCTCCATCAAAAGTAGTCACCCCTCCAGCAAATGCAGTCAACCCAACCTCTATAACCTCTATAAGTCATTTATTTTATTATTAAGAATATTTTTTATGTTTTTAGTTGTAAGTATAACATGAAATGTGTCATATTTCAGAGTGATGTTACTAATATTAGACCAGCTGCTATAACCAATGCTAAAAACCGTAGGGATAAAATACATGTAAGTAATTAGCTATTTAGCTATTAAGGAATTGTGTCTTCATTCTGTGATTATGTCTTCGCTATGTGACAAGGCCTACTCAATTTTATATCTTAAATGTATCATGCAGTTAAAAAGAGTTGCCAGTGAGAAGCCTTTGAGCAAGGGAACATCTGTAAGCAAGGTTCTTGATGTGAGCAAGGGTAGTGGTGTGAGCATCGGTACAGCTGTGACCAAAGTTAAGTTGGGACTTTTTTTTCTTCTTAGTTTTACAAATCAAATTTCTGTCTTCATACTCTAAATTTGTACATTAATGTAATTATGCAGGGGAGTACAAATGTCTGTGGACAATCCACATCCAACCAAACCCCACCTCTAATCCAGACCATGCATTGGAGAGGAAAATGTATACTTTACAAGTGCTCAAAAGGGTGCAAGTGTTGTCAAGGATGGCAGTGAGAAGCAAAAGTCATGAAGTGTAGTTTCAATGATTATAGTTGTAGTAATGACTTTTTTGGGGATATTCAATGACTTTCTTGTTGTTGTAGTTTGAACTATTTGGTGGTTTTTGGGCTTGTAGTTGAATGACTTTTGGGAATTGTAGTTGAGATAGGAGAAAAATGGTTGGTGGCCATTAGCTTTTTGAAACTGATAAGGTAATGGTAGTTTGTATATGTGATGCCTATTGTGTAGGATTTTTTTGTTAAGACTAGTGAATGTTGTGACTGTTTACTTTGGCTTGCCAATCAATGTATATTGGTTTCTTGCATGTTCATGGTTACTCTTGTCTGCGTTTGTGCTTAATGGCTTCAAGCATTTCAGGATCTATAGATCTCTAGTTTGCAACATTTTTGGATCACTGGTTTGCAACATGTGAATGGTTAAGTAGTGGAATGCAAATTAATGAGACGCTTATGACTACAGAGCTTGTTCTATTTTGTGGATCACTGGTTTGAAAAGACAACAAAAATTTCTTTTTCATTCGTAGACCGATAGATAACAATAAGACATACACCTCCATCCACCATCCACAAAAGCAACCAAAAAAGTAGCCCCTCAAACTTAACCACATCCAAACAACAAAACCGCCCTAAAACCTAAAATCTACTACTACAACATGAAACCATTTCCACAACCACAAGCCAAACCACTACTACTTTGTTTCCCACATCTACTTCATCATTGCCTTCCCAATCATCATTGCAATGATCATCATCCAAGTGCCAGCCAAAGCTCCATTTTCCTCTCCCTAACCTTGCTTTTCTGAAGCTCAGCTTCCAGCCTATTTGATTTGCGAAGAAGACCTAGTATGATTTGGACAGCCCTTTGACACATCAAAGGGTCAACCATGTGAACTCTTTGCATTCATTGTTGGGGCAGCTGGAAAACCTTTGGCCAGGATTCATATTGCTCCATGAGGTTTGAACCAAGCGTTTCCTTCCTCAAATTGTGTAGAGACTGTCTTCCATGTACGACCTATTAGAGCTACTCATGGTGCAGAGTGAAATGCAGAGGAGGAGTAAGAGGATGGGATGTGCTGGTTTTACAAATGACTGTGTCCTTTTTCACTGCTTTTTCACTGCAAGAGATACATACATACATACATATATACACACACATACACACACACACACACACATATATATATATAGAGAGAGAGAGAGAGAGTTTGTTGTCTTTCCATCTAAAAGAACAACACCCCACCCCCCACCCCCCCACCCCCCCCCCCCCCCCCCCCCCCCCCCCACACACACACACGCGCGCGCGTCTAAGGGGCCATCTCAGCAGAAAAAATAAGTTTCCGTCCAATTTTGAATGGTAAATTGGGTCGTAACAGGTGAAGAGGACAGGGGTCTTATTGAAATAAGCAAAAGGAAAGGTGTTTATAGGACATTGGGTGAAAGAACATGGGTTTTTTTTTTTTTTTTTGAAATTTTCACTTTGCATTAACCATTGTATGCCGTTAGTTAATTGGGATGCTTCGATTCACCTTCTTTCTCTATCTCTTACTTTTCTACTGGGAACTCTATTCTCCCCCACATTGCAGATTACACATTAAACCCACTTCTCATCTGTTTAACACACACACTTTCTCTTTCAACGAAAAAATGCTCTATTTCTCCAAAATTCCAGAAAAGATGAACACGGGTACCTTTGCCACGTAAAAAATAAAATCAAAAGAGAGAGTAAAAGAGAGTTGTAAAGATCCCAGTTTTTTTAATAAGTGTATATAATTTCTATCAATTACTTATATGAATATATAATTTGTGTCACTTACTTATGTATATTGTGACCTGTGTCTGTTATATGTACATATATATACTTTCCATGCATGTTGATCCACAAGTAGTTTTTCCTTATATGGTTAATTCCTAGACTAGGATAGGAAAGCAAATCAATAATTTTCTTAGGAAATACCTTCTTATATTCCACTAAATTATTGGTTTCCATTGACATTAATCTCACCAAATCTTCCTATTATACTCCCTTCTTTCCTATTCTTATTTTTCCTTCTTCTATAGTTCCTCCTTCCTTAAATCTCCTTACGTTTCGTAGCATGCTAAAAACTTCAAAGGAAATGTAGGGCACTTGAAATTTAACTTTTACTTTAGTGATGTTGCTTACGTTGTTTTATTATCGTCGTTATTAATTTAAAAGGATGTTATTTACAATCAAATTGGTGATATTATAGGGATTCGAGTTGATAACGCAAAATAGGAATTTAAACGGTTTACATCTTTAAAAACAAGTATGAATATCCGGCCCATTGATCTATACATTTTTTGCCACTTCGAGTCAGATTCATGGAAAACGTAAAACATTAAAGGTATAGATTACAAAATTTCAAGAAACTTTCATATAGAACCCATTCTAATCCGAGGTTCATGGAGAAACATATGAATTTTTAAAGAAATTGTTTCATTGTGTTTCTGGCAGCAAGATCGCATTGCCTTCAGACACGTTTTGTCCATATTAAGATGACTGTTAGGCTTTTCATAAAACACAAAAGTTGTTACAAATTGGGTACCCTATACTTCTGTCAAGTTTCGTGATTTTGGGGATTAGTTTACTATTTTTTAGTAATCGAGATTGTTGATCGTTATATTGTCGCCAAATTGATCTCTTATTGGTTATTTTTCCATCATGTTAAATTGTTGGACTTATGTGACACGTGGGCCCACATTGATGTATAAACCCTAACTTTTTTAAGTTCATTATTTTGTGAAGTCATGTAGATGGATGGAATTAATGAATATTGAAACGAGATTGTGGGGTCGAACGTGCTTATCTGGCATGAGTCTTGAGTCATGTACAGTTGTATACTCCGAGGTAACTTTACTCTGTGTGTAGAGACCCGTAATTCAAATTCCAAAATTTCTTTATTTCAATATGTGAATAAGATTTTTTTTTAGAAACCAAGCCATTTTTTTTTGTGTTCATATAGGCATGTGTGCATCTTTAAATTTACTGTATTCAGATACGCAACACATGGGACGAGAGTGTTGGGGACCCAAGTTGGAGAAATTTTAAAAATATTTACTAGTAATGTTTTTATAACTTATGATGCCCTAGTCTAACTACTTATTAAGACCTTCCGTTTGTCTATAACCTTTAACTACAAGTCTCACTTTGTACTTGTCAATTGATCCATCTGCTTTCATCTTCCGTTTGAATATCTACTTGTATCCTAGAGGTTTGCAACCTCGAGGAAGATCATTGAGTTCCCAAGTGTGATTTTGCAATCTTCTTTTCCAAATTCAGAGTGTTCTCTTCCATTTTCAGATGTAGAATCAGATCTTCCATGTACATCTCCTTACGCTTATGTTTCATTTGTTTTTTGAAATCCTTCCAGAGAGGTGGCAGTTTCCAAATGATGGAAGCCACTTGGAATGATTCACTCGAAACCATTCTTTCAGCATGAATCTCATGAAGTAGAACTTGGAGTTCTTGGACATGACTCAAAACGGACTTTGAGTCAACCATCTTGTAATCCAAGAACCTCCCCACAACAAACTTCTTCAGTCCAGCGTCTTCTGCCACATATTTTTTCTCCAAAGTAAGCCAGGGTTCCTTGACAATTTTAGCCGAACAATACACGTTGTATAATGCGTTGTTCAATTCGTTGAGTATGTACTTGTGGCAGAGAAAGTCGGGGTTCTTCCAATCATCATAGGCAATATAGACCTACGCATCCGTCTCATTCTCTGCGGGTGCATCTTCAGATAGAAAACTAGCCAAACGAAGAGTTGTAAGGTAGAACAACATTTTCATTTGCCACCTTTTGAAGTCCATTTCGTTGAACTTTTCCGGGTTTTCAGCATAATTCTTTGGCACCACGACCGGTGCAACAACATCAGTAGGGATAACGAGAGGAGTGGGTGGAACATCTCCAATTTTTTAGGTTTCGGTAGTTATTTCGGCTACACAAATAGAAGATCGACACAATAATAAGTGACTATGTTCCACTTAACCAAATAAAAGTAGAATGCAAAAACTCCATAACACTAATAGTGTAAAGCCACAGTGAAACAGTGATTCTGAGTTTTAAAAAGAATATACGAGTACCTAAAACAGATTATAAAAAAATTGCTATGGACTGCTGTGGCAAAAGATGAAAATTCCAAACTATTAAAAGAATGGAAAACCGTCACCAGATATTAAGCCACTTAGCACACTAATAAGAAACCAGATATTAAATCTAGTAAAAAGATATACTGTAATTTTGCTTTTGGGGAGAAAAAAAAAGGGTGACCGAATCAAGTTATATTCCAAATAAAGAAACCCACAACGACAGTATGCAAATGGACAAGTCGAAGTCTACTAAACAACAAAAAAGGGAAATGCTTCAATACACACCCTCATTTTAGGACATATAATATGCACCCAACGAAGGGCTCAGATTGTGCCACATCAGCAAAATGTGACCTGAAGAACAGGTCATGTAACAGGTCATTGTATCTAACCACAAACACTCATAAGCTGAATCACAAAATTCATAAAGCAATTCATAACCTATTTTTATGGGTCATAACCCATTCGTAAGAATGCCACAACGTTCATAAACAAAACCATAAATATTCATAAGAAAAAGCAAACGAACCACAAATCCTCGTAAATAGCGATTCATAAGTCGCAAAGAAAATAAGCTTTTAAAAAAAGAAAATAAGCTTTTAAAATATTTTAAATGGTTAATAAATTTTGAATCAAAATTCAATCATGAGAAAAAAAATGTATACCATACATATACATTGCCTTTTATCTAATAAAGATTTTGAAAAAAAAAAAAAACAATTTCTTTGGGTGATTTTATTTATTTATTTATTTTTGTGTTAGTGAATCATTGAATTATATCAAGGTTAAAAAAAAAAAATGAAGTCATGAAAAAAAAAATAAAAAAAATAGAAAAGTTATAATTTTTTTAGAGAGAGAGAGAGATAGTTGGACAAATTTTTTTTGAAAACTACAAATTGTTTTTTTAAAAAAATGGGTTAAAAAAAGTTACGACAAGGTTCCGCACAAATATATTCAGATGAACAATCGAGAGCGTTAATATGATAGTTTTTGTTGATTAAATCAATAAAGGAAAGTTACATATCGATCGGATTTAGAAAACCCATTGATTGGGGTATGAATGTGTTATTTAGATGAATTTTATAAGAGAGTTATTATCTGATTAAATGTAAGTTGAAACACGATGAACTTAACTTTTTGTACAAGTGATGTACTCTGTAATATATGAAAGATAGACGGTTCCGATCGGAGAAAAAAACTTTGGTGGGACTGTTATGGTTTAGAATAAGACTTTCAGGCCTCGGGAAGCATTAAACATGATCCGATATCATGGCTATTGATATTCGATGATCTCCAAAATTGGTGTCAATGATGGAATCAACGAGGCGTGAAATCCTAACAGTTCAGATCAACCATTATAAATTCTAACTCGGTAATGACCTTTGAAATCTATACGTTGAATATAGTTGGTTAAGAACTAAGTCTTGTGCTATAGTTTAATGTACGTTAGCCACACGATCGCAGCACAATTATGACAATCCACACCTATCATTTTGTTTCTGTCGGTGTTTTAATACGTCTCACCAAATTTTGGGTCAATATGATTTTAAAAGCCCCTTCATCGGGAGATTCGGGGCGTGGGAATCATTAGTAGAAAAAATATTGTTAACTCCAATCAAGCATGTAGAGATAATTAATTTACTTAATTTTTTACACGAATGAGATAATATCCCTCCTAGAAAAAAGATAGACGGTTCCGATTTTCTAAAAAAAACTCGAAAGGCCATCGAGTGATGTATCGTAACTTTACGAGGATTTTCCATAATTGTTGGTGCAATGCACTGCACACACACAATCACACACTCTATTTTCGGTCCAAAATGGGATAAATCATTGCTCCTTAAATAAAATTTTTTATTTTGAAAAAAATAGCCATTGCTTCTTAAATGAAAAAAGTTGCACCTTGAGTGAAGTAACATTGCACCCTTTGAGAATAATCATTGCTCCTTAATCAAACTTTTTGTTTTTGAAAAAAATAGCCATTGCTTCTTAAACCAAAAAAAGTTGCACCTTAACTGAATTAATATTACACCCTTTGAGAACAACCATTGCTCCTTAATCAAACTTTTTGTTTTTTTTTTTAAAACCATTGCTCCTTAAATAAAAAAAATTACACCTTGAGTGAATTAAAATTGCACCATTAGAAAATACCATTGCACTCGAACGAGATGAGTGTTTTAGCAGTATGTTATCTTAATCCCGATTTTCCATTTTGGAACTTTGTAATTTACCATCTTGAAATCGATTTCTCGGTGAATGATTCCCGGGGAACGATTTGTGAAATCAATTCTCGGGGAATCGATTCTCAGGGGTGGAATGATTCTCGGGGAATGATTTGTGAAATTGATTCTCGGGGAAGTTTGGGCAGCTGTAAGATGAAACTCAGGAAAACTAAACAGACTGGAAATCATAATCTATGACAGAGCAGCACAAAAAGCACCATCAGCTCTCTTTGTTAAAGGAAAATGGAGGCATCATCTGTCTGTCCTTGTAGGAATCCCATATCATTGCCGCCGGGGTAATCTAGCAGCATCTTCAAGGCCGAATCTGAAGAGTCATCATCCAATTCATACGAGTTGGAGGAGTCTGTACCCATCTTGAAATCGATTGTCGTCCGTATGTCGGCCATAATACGTTTGAATCGGGGGTAAGAGAGGTGGAATGATTTGTGAAGAATTTTAAGGGGAGGGGGTTTTTGGTCCGGGAAAAAATCTTACACCATGGATCTGGAATTTTTTTTTCTCCACCCATTAAGTGATGATTGCCAAAAAGTGTGTCATCAAGGTGGAATTATTTCCCCCTTACTCCACTGAACAGTCATTTCCCCTAAATTTTTTCTCCCACCAGAAATCCCCCCAAATCCCTAACTCTCTCCCCCCAAAACTAGATCCTAACTCTCTCTCTCTCTCTCTCACATTGCGGTTTGTGTTTCTATAGTCGTACATCTATATGATAAAGGAGCTCAGTGTTTGAATCCAACATAAATCCAAAGGCCCAGACTTTACTTTCCCTAAATAAACGGCTGGGATTAGTTTTAACCAAAGAATTAGGGGATCCGATCCAGACGCACAAAAATCAGTGGTCAGTTACTCCCAAAATTGCAAACACACGACTCCAGAACTGCACACTGCTCTGCTCCTTCCCTCCCTCCCTCCCTCTCTCTCTCTTCTCCGGCATCTCATGAAGCTATCAAAACCTCAATGCAGAAAGACGCAATCCTGGAGTGGAAAATTGAAGGCACAAGTACCCCAAACGAAGCAGGTACCTTTCTTCCCTCCCTCTACAGATTGGCATAAACAGCTTGCTTTGAAAGTGTGTATATTTTCATTCTTCTTAGTGCATAAACAGTCTTCTTAGTGCATAAACAGCTTGCTTTAAAGTGTGTGTATATTTTCATTCTTCTTAAAGTTCTTCTGGTGACCATAATTGGTACTCATTTGTTTTGATTTTCTGTTGTTCTTTTCTCCTTTTCTCTTCTTTGGCCAAGCTGGTTTCTTTTTTGGTTGCTTTCAATAAGCACAGAATTCCCACTTATCAAAAAAAAAAAAAATAAGCACAGAATTCCCAAACCCAAAGTGGCTGTTTCAATCAAGAAAACAATCAAACATCACTCCAAATGTTCGACGAAATAACTCAGCCACACACACATAGCCTGAGTATCGAACATCAAGTTTCTTTGATTTCAATTGATCAATTAGTTGGCCCGGGCATCCGGTTATAAAAATAATAATAATCAATTTGGATGCGTAGACTCGGGACGACACCTCTTAATGGGCACAAAAACCCTACGGCTCAGAGTCCACAGCCTCGGTGCAATGAACTGGTCCACGAATTAATGTGAGAAGCAACAGTCGTTTACCTTCAAAGGCCTACCACAACACAAGTGATGATATAATTGCATCTATCTGTAGTGTCAATCCAATGGATTGCCAATGTGTTGTAAATGTGATATACCACTTGAATGCTTCAATAGATCATCTTTTTCAATGTTGCAGTGTATCTGCATTTCCATGCCTTAGGTCTCCCTTTATATATTAGAGAGATTGTTCAATTTGTTTGAGAGAATTGTTCAATTTGTTTGAGAATTGATATCTAGGTAGATGGGTAGCCCTCCCTGTACAACATTTTAATACCCATTACGTGTTATGCATTTTTGGAACCTTGGCCTAGAAATATCAAATTTTTGGAAACTGGTATGCTTGATTTATCGGGGTACTTATAGGAGTCATATCACTTGGTGTAACTTATACGTGGGTTGCCCTTTCTGTAGAATTGAAATTATAGCAACTGGTATGCTTGATTTCACTTGGTGCACGTATCCAGAGTTAGGAGTGCTTTTTCTAATACCCATGAGGACCATGACTATAAGTCTGGTTTGGGCAGCATGGGTATTCTTTCCGTTTTCCTGAATCTTATTACCATAAAGATGTTGGGTTTGATCTGAAAGAGAATAAAAATATGAGGAATCTCTACTGGTATCAAACCATGGGGGAATCACTTTTGTCCTTTTTTTCTGTTTTGACACAAGCGCACGAAAACCTTAGGGGCACAAAACCTCTATGTGGACAAAGACATTTTGGGGGGAGAACATTCATGGGATCTTTTCCCATGAAGAATCTGTGTGCATTATTTCTTAGGGAAGTGTAGCTGGAACTGATAAATCATTCGTAAGAGTAGCTGGAACTGTAAAAGCCCTTTTTCTTTTGAGATGTAATTTGTTGTAGACTATGGATTTCAAATGTTATACAACCTCTTAAGTTATACAAATTTAAAATGTAACTCCTATATGTTTCAAGAACATTGTGGGACAAACATGCGGAGCATATAGTTATCTTTTGTAACAACACTATGGAACGGCTAAATTTTTTAGATGTTCTTCAAGCTCAAACATGGAAGCATAGATAAGTGTAGGCTGGAATTTACCGGATCCGAGGGTGGTTATGCAAATTGCTATATCATCACTGTCTTTTTTCTTTTTCCTGCATTTGGACTAATTTTTTTTACTTCCTTATGTTCAAAGTTTGAATTATCTTGCTTTTGAGTGTTTGTGATGCTTATATTGAGTACATCAGGAATAGCCACTCACAGAATTACCAAAAACTTATTGGGGGTTGAATAATTAGGTGATGAAATATGATCATCACCTACGTGGTTCATCAGAAAACTTTACCATGCTTGCTAAAGTGATTGGAAACGGGTCTTGAGATATGTTTGGTCTCCAATGTCTTTCTATTTCAAAGGTAATTGTGAAATGCTCTGTTTCTTTTTTTCGAAGTTTTACTGAAATTCATTGGATGGACCCTGTTTGAAGCTTATTGTAAAACCCAAATTACAGCATGAGTGGTTCACTTCTCTAAAATTGGTCAACAGTAGGGAGGCAATTAATTTACATTAGGTTAAGATTAATTATGTAGTCTAAGGTGCGGGCGGGCACCTAAAATTCTATCCTGATAATTGTGTTTGTTGTAGAGAACTGAGGTTAGGAGCTGCAAAAACCTTCTAATTGGTGTGGAGTTGACTTGTTTGAACTCTAAGTAGTCTTATTTTCCTATATGGTGAATTCGTATGTTTCTTTTTTGTTATTTTGACTTCTAACATGTTCACTGTACTAATGACTGTTTCTTTAGAGGTGCATGTTCCTTGGAACATGGTAACGGAAGGGTGAGTCATGTTTGCTGGACAAAAGTTGATCAGCTGTGGGACATGTAGTTCAAAGATTGTGGTTAAATTTTCAATCAATCAGTTCATTCGAATTGGAGCAAAGTCGAGGCCCTTCAATAGAGGACAGAACTTGATGAGTCTTAACCTCAACATCACTTCCATCCAATGAACATGGTACGCTGATGCATCTCATCCCACAAGATTTTGGTGAGGATGAGTATCATGAAGAGACAAGGAAGTATAAAACTGTATGTAACCAAGCAAAATTCCTCTTGATCAGCCGTGAGGTTGGATTAATATTTGTTATAGACATCTAGAATTTCATTATGAAGGTTCACTCCATCAATTGAACTGAGACGGTTAAACTATCTTTGGGCCTTTTTCTCCTGCGGCTATATCGATGATGGCCTATAGTAGACAAACTCTCATGTGCTATTTTATGCCAATTCCGGGAGTCTTTTGATTACCACTATATTTATCGTGTTTTTGGAATAATACCTACTGCTCACTGTACGCATGGATTTTGTATCTTAAGTCAAAGTGTCCTCTTTAAAAACCCGGACACGAACCTTACTTTATTAGGGATACAATTACTTTATTAGGGATACAAAATCTCCATCCTTTAAATTCAGTAATCCTGAATTTTTATCAATTGTTAGTCTTCTATTACTTTAGCCTGTCTTTTATATAGTTCCTTAACTCCTCGGGAAGAGGTCAAATGTGAAAACCAAACCTTTAGTTCTCAGATAGTTAAAACAAGGAAAAGAGGATGTTGTTATGACCAAAACATATAAATATAAGCATGCAATTACTCTTGGAAGGAACCAGTATTTGTGATTTTGCCCCAATCCTCTACCGTTTGCTCTTTGTTTTTCAGTTTCAGAGTTGCTACTTATTGCAAATACATTTTATTTTGTGTTTTTAGATTCAGTTGTTACTTATGTGCCAGGATTCAAGCCTGCCCATCTAACTTGCCAAAGAAATGTTAGCTGGGTGGACATCATGGGGAATGAACCCCTTCATTTCCAAGAGTCTAGGTATTTTTTGAGGACAACACATACATAATGAAGGCAACAAATTACACTTGGGAGGAAGAGGCAAAGGTGATGGAGGATACGACTATGGAGCGTCAAGAAAGGCAGAAAGAGATGCTACTAACACTTAGGGGTTTTTTTTTTCTCCCCATTTTGTTTGTACATAGAACTTAGGGTAGATGGTGATGATTATGTTCGGTTCATACCAATTTTGTAAAATATTATGCATTCATGTCTGCCAAACTTGCAGATGCCATATTTCTTGTTCTGCTTGTTTTGGTTTGTAAACATTATGTTAAAAATTTCGTTTCAATTGCAATGTGCGACTCGGCATGAGTCTAAATTACATATTGAACAACTGTTTTGTTCTTTTTTAATGTTGTGACTGCTACTGATTGAGACGTCGTGACGTCGGGTTAGACAGAAAACAAAGGAAACTCTGTCGAATTTTCTTGAAAACATGATACATATTTCAAGGCACAATAAGGACACGACATGATACGTTCAACTGCCATATTTCGGAGCTTGCTGCTGCAACCTTCTTTTACCAAAAAATGTGAAAGCAAAAGCTTAGATATATCCCTTCCACTCTATCATTCATTGAGAAGGGGGAAAAATCTAAAACCATTAGAAGCGCAGGGAGGGAGAAGGAGAGGGAGAGGGAGAGGGATATTTTAAGGACCAAATGGGTTTATTTTATAAATTGAAGACAAAATAGATAGAAATTAATTAGTTGAGGGGGTTAAAAGAACAGCTATTGTAGAGTCGATTTCTGTTGTCGGGCATCCATACATCTTGTTTCAAGTGTGAACTATTTAGTTTTGTTGTGTCTTTCATCATAAGTTTGGTGGATTATTGATGAGTTCTATTTTCTTTTAAGAAGCAGACTTTGAAGTTCTGAACCTTTTATGGGTGCGGTGGTAAAGTTTTTGGTTAGACAACTGATATATGCAAGGGTTTTGATTCAAGTTTGATGGATAATGGATAGCAAGCTCTCTCTTCCGAGCTCGACTAGAGGTCTGTGGTTTACTTTTTGTTTTGTGTTCACACTCAATTACCAGAACTTTACAGTAGGCTTTTTTCAGGAAAAACCATAACGAAATTGGTTCTATAGTTCTCAAAAACAATTGCTGGTTCAAAAGCAATGTGGTACTGCTGATACGTTTATCCACAAAATTCTCAGGCTAGAATATCCATAAGCTTTGATTTGCAAAGCATATCACTAGATAAGAACCATGAATTTTGGCATCGAGTTCTGTATAAGTCGGCCGCAATACTAAGTCTATTTTTCGGGGCCAGTCAAGGGACAAATTTTGACACAAAAAATAACGCTCCATCTCAGCCATCTCAGCCATTCATAAGCATATATTTGCGCCATCATCAAGGACGATGATAACTCCAAAATTAAAAACAAGAATAAGTATCCAGTGTTTTCTTTCTGTTACAAAAACAAAAGAATAAAAAAACAACCGAGATATACAATACAGTTAGAGAGCAAGACAAAAAAACACAATAACAATTGCCTAGGAGAGGCGCATTTTCTCTGCCCTGCATTTTCGAAGTCCACGATACCCTTATAAGCACAGAGATACGCTTATAGTCAGGATACAGTGGGATATCCGAAGAAGTTTATTTTCGGCGTTCTAAGCAACCGCTCCTTGCTCTGGTGGCCTTGCTAATGATTGCCAACCGGAACAGACTTGGAGAACAGTTTTCAGAGAATCGGAGGCAGTTTCCATGGTCCATGCCGGATAAAATTCACTAGGATGGAACACGCATTCTCCTCCCACCCCAGTTAATAAGCATGCTTGTGCTCCCTTCAGGACAAATCCCCCTCTGACCTTATCAACCCAGACATAGCCTCCTCCTTGTCTGCAGCCTAGAGATCGTCGCAGCAGTCAGATCTTAACAGTCAGCAATGAAATCTTACCAGTCATGATAATCATAGGTTGTGCAATCAAAAGTACTAAAGAGTCTATCTACCTTTCCTGTGTAGTACTCGAAAGTTTTCTTCTTCTGTCCAGCTTCGTAGATGTTGCACTGAGAATATATCTATTGGAGACAAAAGCAGGACACCAAGCACGAATCAAGACAGCGTCCTATAATTAGCATTACGGCTTAACTCGGTGTTACTTGGACTCAGGTATGAGGATTTCTTAATCTTAGAATTCACAAATATGCATCAATGTGGATTTGGTTATGTACACATCCCTTGATGAAAGACCTGGCTGTATCTACTATCTAGTGTATGGCAGAATTGAAGACTCCATGTAACAAAGTTCTACTATATATGATTAAGAGCCTAAGCACCATTTACCTGTGCTTCCTATTTGGTCTGTGCGAGTGACGACCCAGAGTTCACACAAAGGCTGCGACAATTAACTATTAGTGGGAGCATTAGAATTTCCCATAGACACAATATTAGGACTTACAAGCAAATTCTGGGGCTTGATATCAAGGTGACAAAGACCAATACAATTGTGGATGTAAGCAAGAGCTCTGCATATCTGCACCCAAAAAGAGCCGATAGCCTCAGAAATGTAAATCATCTTCTAACCTTCATATAACATATCAATTACATCTAAGAAAGAGGGGAAATATGTTAATCCTTTTGCAGATTATTTGACATTGGCATCCCAAGTCTGATAAAACACTGAGGAAAAAACAAAGGTCTGCACATGCAAGCATTATTTGATTTAGAAAGGAAGCTTTAAAACCTATCTAAACTTCTCCCATGGATCCCATGGACATAAATGAGTGGCATAGCCTTTGGTGGAAAGCCAAATTACGATGAAACTTAAGATGCTCACATTAGCATGCCAAGATAATACTTTTACTCTGTAATTTCAAAGAAAAAGAATCTGCATATTGACTATTATTAATATTGACTGGGATTACACAGGAATAGGAATAAACTCAAACTGCTGAGAAAGTAAAATAGACCTATAAAATAGATGGAGCCTTCATTTTATCCTTTTATCAATGTTTATAGTTGCATCTACATGATATTATATATAATACGTAAAGATAATGGCTGGTAAACAAACTAAGTTCATGTCTCGAAAACACCACCCAATTGCTAGCTTAGAGCAACATATCAAAGGCCTGCATTCTTGCATGAGCAAAGAAAACACATTTAAAGATGCAAAAGCAGATAGAGGCAGGAGATCCCAGAAGCAAGAAGTTATTAACGTGTACCAAGTTTCAAATACAAGTACAACTATCATGCAGAAAATTATTACATGCCTGGTAGGTATAGAGTTTGACATATAACAAAGGCATTCGCTGGTTGACCATTTCAACCACCAATAGTTGTTCTTTATACAACCGTGTCCTGCTTCAGTACTCACACCATCAATTATATCTGGTTCACTATCCTGGAATTAAAAAAAAGGGCTACTATCAACTATTAATACATCAGATTGTACATGTCCCCTATCTCAATATAACCTTTCAAAAAAATGAAAAAAAACTGCCCCCCTTTGGCCCGGGAGATGTCTGGAGGTGTCAAAGTTATCCATTCGGATGTTACATAAAAAGATGACACATAAAGGAAGAATTAGCACCAAGCACAAAAGAACAGATTTAAAACACACACACACACACACACACACACACACACACACACACACAGAGAGAGATTTAAAACAGAATCCATTCAGATCAAGAAACACATTGATAGACCACGAAAAATACACAAATAACTGCAGAATACACAAACTTATTCGAATCAAGAGAAGGCAAGAACTAGTATTAATAACAATAGAGATCAAAATCACTATACTAAAATCAAAAGATCATAATCATAAATAGGGTTCTAACATGGATACAAAATAAATCAAGGTACCTTCTATAGATCTGCATGTTCACACAGAAATCCAAAGAAACCTTGAGATAAGGATCAACTTATAGAGCAAAGTGGGCCAGTGATCCTATCATGAGAACGTTATGTTTGCTTTTCTATCATAAAATTCCTAAAAGAAAGCTATCAGATGATGCCATTAAAAGCCATGTCTCTTGTAGTGAGCAAAAGTTCATACAAATCTGCAAATATTATGGTTATAGGGAAGTAGCTAAGTCATACTCAATTTCTATTTCAATCTACAAATCAAGTACACATTAAGTGTTTGCAATTGTCTCAGTTACTTTGGCATTGCATCTCTTACTACCTTGGCCACGGTTAATTTTTAAGGAATATCACACGGCATTTTTAATTGGTTGGGATAGCATTGTCCAATGATCACAGTGTAATTGGTAGACGAACTAGGAAACCACGCTGAACTCTCAGAATTTTTGATGCAGTAAGTGCAGAATCCAATGAAAAAACGTGAATGAATGAGGAAGAGGAGGGTCTTATTTATAGATAAAGAGGTACCCGTATAGAAAAGATAGAGGTGACTGTTAACAGTCACTGGACGCATCAGTTCGGTACCGAACAGGCATGGGGCGCATCCGTTGGCAATAGACGGCAACGGCGGCACATGCGTGGCATAAGGGCCAAAGCCCACTTTGCCCATTCCCTCTCCCCCAACAAAAGCTGTAATGACCAAAAGGGCCAACCTTTTATGCCCAACTTGGGATAAATATACCCAATGAAGTTGTCTCTCACCAATGTGGGACAACAATTTTTTCCCCTTCTACCAATGTTCATGTAGGCACTTTCAAGGTCAATTTCGCATTCACCTTAACTTGATTTTAGCCAACTAAGGGTTCGATCTTAATCTCTTAACTAAGACGAACACAACGGTATGTGGGTCCATCAACATGGACGTGTTGGACCCACTAAAATAATTAATTAAAAATGAATAAAAATCAAATTTTTTCCAACAGACATGAACGGCAAGTGATGCATTTTCTGGAGCAATACAGTGAGCATGTGGCTTTGATGCAAAAACAAGTTTAAGAACAGAAATCTCTCTCTCTCTCTCTCTCTCTCTCTCTCTCTCTCTCTCTCTCTCTAAACACATTTGACGGTTTGGATCATCAAAATTTGATTAAGAAATGAAAAGTGTGGTCCGTGTGGACGGGAGTGGATTTTAAGGGTAGTGGACTAGAACATTGGTGTATATAAATGTACTTGAGTGCTATATTCTGTCTTTTTTTCAATTTATAGTGCCGGAGTTGAATTTTCGTGGAGTTTTCACATAAGTTGGATTAATTGAATAGGCTCATCTTTTGAATAATAGATAAGTTTTATGTTTACTAAACTAAAGCAACTTTGAAAATAGTAAGAGTATAATTTTGGAGAGCTTCTTCTCATCGGACTCGTTCTATCCGTGGCGGAGGGGGCATGCTGATTTGTACCTCTCAAAGTTTTTGTTTTTCACTGCTTGGCTAAAAGCATATGAATGCGGAAAAGTCTATTAATAAAAAAATTCACACATGAAGGTGAGGACATGACGATGACGTCGCATTATCTCGTTGGAATATTATCCTCCTCGATCTTTTTGTATTGAGGTGGCTCGACCCTAACCCTTACATTAGGTGGACTAAAGAATGCAAAACATATGATCATTATACTACTCCCTCCGTCCCCTTTTTAAGGGCAGGCATTTCCATTTTTGGCTATACCTAGATAAGTGTGTGGTTTGAAAAGTTAATGAGTAAAAGTTTGTACAATTGTCATTTCGCCCTTTTAAAAAGTTAATGGGTAAAGAGTTAATGGAAAAAAATGAAGGATAATTTTGAAAAGTAGATGTAAAAGTTGATTTGAAAAGTGCAAAGTTGAGGAAAAAGTTGATGTGAAAGGTGTAATGATAATATTTCTTCAATAAGTTGGATTTACGAAGTAACACATTTAAAAAGGGACGGAGGAAGTATCATTTAGATAGCATCATTGT
The DNA here is from genome assembly GCA_020921065.1 of Vaccinium darrowii. Lineage (NCBI taxonomy): Eukaryota > Viridiplantae > Streptophyta > Magnoliopsida > Ericales > Ericaceae > Vaccinium > Vaccinium darrowii. The sequence goes on from CM037152.1 coordinate 28,856,469, forward strand.
ATAACAAAATGAGTTATACTACCAGATAACAATGCCAATGGTCAAAACTAGGGCTGTAAACGAGCCGAATCGAGCCAAGCTTTAGAATGTTCAAGTTCGTTCATTAAATTTTTAAACGAACTCGAGCCGAACTCGAACTCAATGAAAATTTGACGAGCCGAGCTCGAGCCGAACTTACCTAGGTTTGAGTCGAGCTCGAACTTGTTCACGAGCCTTAACGAGGAAAAAAATATTAGATATTCATGCTCTAATATAAGTCTAGAACTTCAAAAAAAAATCTTTGTACATAAATAAGTTCATACATGTATAAAATTATAAAACATATTAGTAAAATTTAAGTTTATAATACTTTTATTGGTTTATACAAGTACAAGTTATAAAATTTTCATTACGTATATGTAAAAGTTTATACATATCCAACGTTACATAGGAAATTCTTATGAGATATACATATATTCTAAGTTCGCGAGCCTAATCGAGCCGAATATTGTCAAGTTCAGGTTCGGCTCGTTTATTAAACGAGCCTAAAATTGAGGTTCAGGTTCAGTTCGTTTAGTATCCGAATCGAACTCGAACGAGCCTTTACTGAGTCGAGCCTCGAATAGTTTATGAACGGCTCAGTTCATTTACAGCCCTAGTCAAAACATATGATCATCGATTCATTTCTCCTAACACATTCCTAGAGTCCCCAGCGGAGATAGCTCCAAGAGGCGAAGACCATTGAATAATCTTTCACAAAATAGAGCATATTTTGAGGAGTGTGTTGGTGTTCCACGTATGAAGAGGAACCAAAACCTTTTCACCCACACTCTCATGCATTGCCTGATATCCCTACCATGCTAGCCATGCGGAAAAAATCGAACTCCAGGAGGTGCAATGTGACTCTGAAAATCACAGTGAATTGATAGAAAACTGACCAGAATTTTGAGTGTGTCCGAGCTGCTAAGATTGATTCTGGGAGCACTATCCAACACTGAAGCAGTTCATAGCCTGATTCATCTTCCTAGATGAACAGCATTCTGAACGCCCTTCTCCGAAATTCCACATTCCAGCTTAATTCCCGTACATCTTCACTAAGCTTTGAGATTCAAAAGACTCGTATACAGAAGTTCTATATCTTGGTAGACTGGTACCGGCAAACTCATTTTATTTATTAGCATGCGTCTTGAATCTCTCTATACTGCATTGCTAGATATAATTGTTGGGCTCATTGCTTAACAGCTTAAACTTTAGTAATTACTAGTAACTTGGCATTTGTTGTAGGACAACTTGGACTTTCTTAGATTATTTAGTTTTCAATGGCGTGGATTGTTCCAGGTGGGCAAGTAGTGTGACTTTCATGCAAAAACCGTGGACTCAAATCACAAGAGATGAGCTAAAAAGCAATAAGTATTTTATTTTTCATCATATTCATTTTCGACTGTCTAGAGTAACAAAATATTCATGGACGTCGCGCAAAAACTGCAAGTGATTGGGCAAGCCAAGTGGTAATGCTCTTAAATCCCCCACTTCCACAAAATCAACTATTCCAAATTTCCAATTACTGTATCAGCAGATAGGCTATTGTCCTTGCGCGAAACTAGTGCAAGGAAACAGGCGGTGTTGACATTGGATAGAAAATAATGAACTAGGAAATACCATCCAGTTAGTAAAAGAAACATGGAGATTGAGCCTTGGCTGAGGTGACTGCATACTCGGAAACAGTAAATGTTGAAAATGGCCATACAGTGTAAATGACTGGGCTAAACATATCAACAAAGACCTGTGCATTAGGAACAGGCAAAGGACTCAACCAAATAGGGTCTATTTTTTCGGCATCTCGGGGGCTTTCTTCTAACTTGCATGAAAAGATGCGCATAGACAACGATCGAGAAATTCGCTGGTCCTCAATTGTTGTTCCTACAATATATGAAAGAACAGATAAGCGTGTTCCAACTAAAGGTAAGCAGGGCTAGAAACTGTAATCATGCTTATTTATGTCCGTAACGTATCAACTTTGATGCAATTTAAAAAGTGAATAATCCCTGTTACATTTGGCCAATATGTTTGAATTCATAGGAATTAACACATCTACGGATTGTACAAATTAGACGGTGGGATTCTCTTTGCTCAGTTCAGACATAACCATTTGTCATTGTCCAGCTAGTAGCTACTAGTTACACAATATATTTAACAGCATCCTGCAGTACAAAGCAAAAATATACTCCGTAAGAAGTAAGCCTCCATAGAATCATCAATCTCCATGGCACTAACTCCGAGAAAAGAGAAAAGAGAGCCAAAATATGCAATCCTCATAGTTGGTTTCATTATTCAAGTGATAAACAATATACAGGACATGATCTGCACGACCCTGTCACTAGTAGTAGCATAAATTATGAACATTACAGCAACAATCATGCTCCGCCGAACAAAAGAAAACCGAAGAACGCCAATTTCGTCTATACATAACGTGATATTACGGAATGTATTTACTCATTCCCACATCCTCCCTTGACTGAAACAAGGCTCTCTCGGTACATAAAATTCAGCTCACCAGAAATCTCCACATCCCTAACCTGTTTGGTAACAATGTCATACAAGAACGGGGATCTTCCAGCTCCCCCCGCTCAACAACATCTTTCCAGATTAGAAGTTCATTCTTATTCCAGAAACATGTCGAGACACAGGGACCGGGAAGTCGCGGTTCCAAAGTTAATTCATGGGAGTAGCTGTACGTCGTGTACGAGGATAAGGATTCCCCAGCCTCACCCATACAGTCAAAGTCCTTCATAACCCACACTTCAACTGTTGTGCGGCCTTCGTCATCGGGGTAAGGCCAATCGAAGAAAGAGCAAATTAACGCAAGGGAGTCCCTCAGCAATGCAAAGTTACATTCCTTCCACCTGTCCGGCATCAACGCGTACTCATTGTACTTGTCTGGCATCGGTGTCACATGGAACAACTCTGTACTCATGTCAAACGAGAGAACTACCTCATCATAGTCACGGTACGTGTGCCGTCGTTGGCAGCGCCAATGAAAAAGACCATCGTTCTTGTTGTACATGCTGACGATTAATTCCTCATCCACAACTACATCTTTGACTATGGGTGAGTTTCCGAATGGATTTTATCAAAATCTAATAAAATCAAGCCTTTGATTTTATCCATTCGTGAGGAGAGTTGATAAAATCTTAGATTTTTGTAAACTTCAGCACAATTAATGAAATCAAATTGGCAAACTTCAGCCCTGCTTAAAGTCAAAACTTTAACCACCTTGATACTTCTAGCGGTGAGATCAAAACCAAACCCAACCATGCAATAAGCCGCCTTCCTATACGGTGGGAAGTCAAAATTGGACATGGGGAGAATGCTAAATGCCCTAGTTGCAGGGTTCCATAGCGCAATAGTAGGTAGCCGCTCGACATTAACCTCAACTTCATTAAAAAAAGTAAAAGTACTATTTGCCCTCCAGTATAGACAAAATAATCCCAGGGGTACTCAATCCTTCCCGGTAGCTACTCAATTCATATCATGCCGGAGCAAAGAAAACAAAAGCAATGGGGCAAACCCCAGCTATACGACAACAATCATCAGCCAACAGGAAACTCAAAATCAGAAACAACCTACACAAACAAACCATCTCAAAGATAGAAAACAACCAAGCTGAGCACAAGTTCACGAGAGAAGAAAAACTACCATGCATCACTGCAGGACATTATAATTTCAGAACAGCATATTTGCACTTTGCAGTAGTTCCACTTCCCATTAGCATGTTCATCAACCAAATTACAACATCATCCAAGATCAAACATGCTCTATTAATCACAAATGTCATCAACACAACCTGAATCATAGTAGCTGAAAAATGACATTCAAAGGATAACTGCCGGTGTGATTCTAACCCATGCTCACCTCGTTACATTCGGTTCAGATTACACACTATGCCCCATTTGGATAATCTCGTAATCTGTCTTTAGTATTACAGCCATTGTTGCACAGAAATCCATAGAATGAATGCCCCTCTAGGCACCTGTCCTCCAAACCAAACCACTTCATGCCATGCCTTGGCAGCGAGCGAGCCCAATTGCCTCCCAGACAGAGCTAACCAATATTCACCATTTGTGGATGGTTTCCTCACAAGACCTTCTTGAGAATTGTGAGGCACCAATGTGATGAGAGTATTCCCAATAATCAGCATAGTGACCCTATTTCTTGCTCTTGGCCATCTCCACCCTCCATCTTGAAGTATAGAGTCGACTTAAGAGTAAAGAGACACCTTAGATTGAACACCACTTTTTCTCCATATCTGTTGAACGAAGGCCCTGGGGTTGCCAATTGTCAAGCCAAAAAAAAAAAAGCATTCTTCTCATCCCCTATTTTGTACGGAATTCTAAACCCCAATACTCCTTCCTCAGGGAACAAATATGCTCCCAACCTACTTTAGCACAACTATGCTTTAAGACCGTGCCTGATCATAAGAAAGCCATCAAAATGCCTTCCAGGAACCATAAACAATTGGCTCCAACTGGCAATAGTTTCGATGTCTATGGCGTACGGTTTTATTCATGCTCTGGATAGAAGAAGATTATGGCAGGATAGGAGATTTATTAACTCTGTTGTACGGGGTGCTGCCTGGGTTCAGCTGGGAGACTTTAATGTGGTTAGGAGAATGAATGAGAGACAAGAGAGCTCTGAAAGATAGGCCTCTGGGGAATCTACAACATCTTGAAGAGCTTGAAATGGAGGATATGCCTTTAGTATTAAGCCAATGTTGCACAGAAATCCATAAAATGAATGCCAATATTGTACGGGGTGCTGCCTGGGTTCAGCTGGGAGACTTTAATGTCGTTAGGAGAATGAATGAGAGCCTGGAGAGCTTTAAAAGAATGGCCTCTGGGGAATCTACACCGTCTAGAAGAGCTTGAAATGGAGGATATGCCTTTAGTATCAAGCCAATGTTGCACAGAAATCCATAGAATGAATGCCATCCTCTTGAACTAACCAATATTCACTATATGTGGATGGTTTCCACACAACACCATCTTCTTGAGAATTGTGAGGCACCAATGTGATGAGAGTATTATCAATAATCAGCACAATGACCCTATTTCTTGCTCTTGGCCATCTCCACCCTCCTTGAAGTATAGCATCCACTTAGAGTAAACAGAACCCCAAGATTGTACACCACCTTTTCTCCATATCTGTTGAACGAAGGCCCTGGGGATGCCAATTGCCAAGCCAAAAAAAAAAAAAAAAAGAAAGAAAAAAAAACATTCTTCCCATCCCCTATTCCCCTATTTTGTACTGAATTCTAAACCCCAATACTCCTTCCTCAGGGCACAAATATGCTCCCAACTTACTTTAGCACAACTATGCTTAAGATCTTGCCTGATCACAAGAAAGCCATCAAAATGCCTTCCAGGAATCATAAACAATTGGCTCCAATTGGCAATAGTTTCGATGTCTATGGCGTATGGTTTTATTCATGATCTGGAGAGAAGAAGATTATGGCAGGATAGGAGATATATTAACTCTGTTGTACAGGGTGCTGCCTGGGTTCAGCTGAGAGACTTTAATGTGGTTAGGAGAATGAATGAGAGACTGGAGGGCTTTGAAAGAATGGGTTTCTGGGGATTTGAACACCATCTTGAAGAGCTTGAAATGGAGGATATGCCTTCTAGGGGTTTCTGGTTTTCTTGGTCCAATAAAAGGGGAGGTTTGGGGCATGACAAGAGTAGAATAGATAGAGCTTTGGTTACTCCCTCTTGGCTTAATAAGTTTCCTGATTCTGAAGCTGTTTTAAGCTATGTTACATGGATCCTTCATTTTAGCTGAAATACTCGTGTGTATCCATTTTGGACACTCAGATTCTCTAATTTTCATGATATTTACAGAAAGAAGAATAGAAAATTTGCTAGAAAAGTGATATTTCGAGTCTCGAATGGACATAAGATAGCAAAATCATATTTTTCTTAACCCCTTCTTGTTTATGTACTACAAACAAGTGTTCACGACATGTCCCCGTACCCACACCCAATTAGGGGACATATCCCAGGATCCTTGGATTTAAGTTTAGAAAAGTCCAACGCTTGGACCCGCAAATGAGTCCATGTAACATAAGTTTTAAGGGCTCCTGGTATTCACATCATTTGACTGTCATGCCAGCTGTACAACGGAGAAAACCTTTGAAACTTTCAACTTTTGGAGAAAACCTTTGTAACTTTCAACTTTTGGATGCTTAATTTCAAACTTTTGGTTAGTAATTCCTTGGCTGCTCCCTGCAGGTGTCTGGTATGATGATCCTCAACTGAAGAGACTTTAGCCTGTCCTTCAGGAGCTAAATATGAGGCATTATTCCAACGTCAGCTGGAGCCAAGAAAGCAAAGACGCTAGTACTCTTTTCATCCCGTTCCAGGAGAAAAGACAGTGTTTAAAGTTTTGGAATTTCATTTTGAATAGAAAATTCATAATTTCCATTACCTACTGTTTTGGACTAATCAATATGAAATTCATATTAAAGCTAAAGAGGATCTTGAGCAGATTCAAGCCCAGTGTTTTGTTCAACCTAACAACATTGAGTTGTGTGAAAAGCTATGTAGTACGAACATGTACACTTAGACGGAAACGGACGTGGGACACAAGAATTCTAAAGAATGGGACACGGCGGGGGACATGACAAAAAAACAATTCTATATTTAAGTATATAGGAACACGTTGAAAGCATTTTCTATACTTGCTTTGTAAAATGTACACACTAACATAAGTAGCATACATAACATGTCTTCTGTGGGTTGTGCTAGCCCCAGTTGAAGAAGACATGTCCTGTATAAATATTCATATCAGATGATTATATTAATGGATGTGTAATATATATATATATATATATATATATATATATATATATATATATATATATATATATATATATATATATATATATATATGTATGGATCTGTCCCCAGTGATTTCATAGGAGTTTTCTACATTTCTTAACGCAGGATTAGACACAAGGGCCTCTCATTTCATCCTTAAGTGTCAGACTTTAGAAATATGTCCCCTGGTACTTGTAGATGATCTTTTCGTTCTCTGTGGTGCTGATACTAGTTCTTTAAATCTCATTAATGATCTACAGATTGTACAAATTAGAAGGTGGTATTCTCTTTGCTCAGTTCAGACATAACCATTTGTCATTGTCCAGCTAGTAGCTACTAGTTACACAATATACTTAACAGCATCCTGCAGTACAAAGCAAAAATATAAGAAGTAAGCCTCCATAGAATCATCAATCTCGTTAATCATACCAACTTGTGCACGGAAGGGTGCCTCCAAGAAACTTCATGAGGTTCTCTCACTAACAAGATGCATGTGTTCCTTTCTCGCTAACTGGGTGGTTCTCTGACTCTTTTGCACATCAACATATCTGGCACAGTTCACAGATTGATTCCTCTTCACACACGAAAAACCTTCACCTATGTTACTAATGTTAGATGGACTCGAATACGGATGTCAAGTTCCAGCACTTGTCTATGTATCAGATTCATCAAATTTTCATTTGAAAGATGGGGGACACGCTGGAATTTTAAAATTCAAAAATAATTTCTTAATTCTAGCTTGAAGTGTTACCCAATATATATGAGGTACATCCAAAAGCAATTATTTATCCATAGCTAGACTACACAGCCTAAATTAGGTAAGTGTTCCCACCAAACCATTTACCTTTCCAGAACCAAACCATTCATATTCCCAACAATTCTTAATCCGCCTCGCTATTTATCTTCAATTGATAGTACGTCAATCTGATAACCTAAATGTCAATGCGCAAGCCCGGTGGTATCATATAATTATAGTGCAGACAGAAACATCACAAAAAATAGAAATAGTTCACACACATGCAAACAAACTACATAGTGAGTGCAAACCAGAATGTAAATAACAGAGAAAAAAACAAATGAAGAGTCTCAAGCCTAAGATATAAGAAGCAAGCCTCCATAGAATATATTTAACAGCATCCTGCAGTACAAAGCAAAAATATAAGAAGTAAGCCTCCATAGAATCATCAATCTCCATGGCACTAACTCTGACGTCTTTTTCTCGTCATTTCTATTCCAGCCATGATACCTTTTGTGAGATGCCCCTTCCTGTCACTCCATAATAGAAATAAAATCGCTAATATAACAAAGATCGTATATAGGATAGTGCGGGAGAGAAAGAGACGACGACGAGGAAGAGGACGAGTACGACGACGAGGACGCGGAGAGGGACGACGAGGAGGAGGGGAGGGACGGGAAAAAGGGGGGGAAGAAGGTGGAGGCGGAGGCGGAGGTGGAGAGGGAGGAGAAGGCGAAGGCGGAGGTGGAGAGGGAGGAGGAGGCGGAGGTAAAGAAGGAGAAGGAAACGGAAGAGGACGCCTCCGCCGACGAAGAGGTGGAGAGGGAGGAAGAGGAGGAGGTGGAGAAGGTGGAGGAGGAGGTGATGGAGGTGAAGGTGGAGGAAGAAAAGGAGGAAGTGGAGGTGAAGGTGGAGGTGGAGGAGGAGGTAAGGCAGGAGGAGGTAAGAAAACAGGACTGCCACGAACACCGCAATTATCAACATCAAGACGGCAGTCGATAAGAGCCCCTGTGAGATCAACGCAAAACATAAGCTCCATAACTAACCTGCCATATGTCATGTCACCCCTACAACGAATGGTAACAGTGAATCCAGACACACGAGAAATGGCAGCGCTCAGTATTGTGGAGTCATACGAATTACCCGGATGGTAACCTGTTCAAATAGTTAAATGAGAGACTTTAGGCAAAATTTATGTGCATATATATATATAGATATATATATATATATAGGATGATGTTCTATTGAGGACTCCCTCAAAGATCTCCTCCGTGAGGACCACCCCTTTTTTTATTTTTCGGACCAAATTTCGATGATCCGAACCGCTCAATGTGTTTAAAACATGTTTTCCCTGGCCAACGCGAGGAATCACAAAAAAAAAATACCCGAAAGGGCTTCATCCGAGCGGTTTTTCATAATAACCGTACATATATAATTTATTGAAAAATGCTCGAATGAAGCCCTTCCGAGTATTTTTTTTGGACGAATCCTCGCGTTGACCCTTAAAATCACGTTTTAAACACATTGAGCGGATCGGATCGTCGAGATTCGACTCTGATCCTTGAGGTCTGCAAATTACAAGTTTGAGGAATCCCTCATTTTAAATAAAGTGAGGACCAAGCAATTTTTCCACTTTCCGAACTGAATTTTGACGATCCGAACCGTTAGATGTGTTTAAAATGTGTTTTTAAGGTCCACACCGTGAGGATTCGTCCAAAAAAAATACCCGGAAGGGCTTCATCTATGAAGCACCAACACTCCTAGAAGGTGTCGTATTGTCGTATGGGACACGGGGACACGGCGGGGACACGGCTAAATACGTATGGGACACGCCCCGTGGCGTGTCCCGCAAATTTTTTGAATTTTTTGACGGGGACACGCGGGGGACACGGCTGGGGGACACGGCAAGGGGCAAATTGTAAATTTTTAAAAAATATTTGGGGTCAATCTGTAATTTTTTAATTTCCAGGGGTCAAATTGTAATTTTTTAAAATTTTTTGGGGCCAATTTGTAATTATCAATCTTCAAATTTTAAGTTTTTTTAATTTTTTAATAATATTTATATATAAATTAATATTTTTTTTTGGCAAGAGCTATTGATACCCTATGTTATGATTCTGAGTTTGTTATTTTTCCAAGTTATATCGCTTTGGAGGGGTACAACCGTCACTGGAGTTTGTGATAACTTCTCAGGATTTACGGCCTCCAGAGCTTCAGCCACTTTGCTGGTATTCAACAACGAGAAGGGTTTTCCTCCCAAAAATAGAGTCCTTCTGCCGTGTTGGACGCTACACCAAGAAAGGCTTCCATAAACATGGTTATATTGGCGAGAAAGGTAACTCACTAATAGGTTTCAATCCACCTCAATTAGATTTGCTTATGCTTGGAAATGTATGGAATTTGTTTGAACCACGTGTGAACCATGTGGATATGAAGAGAAAAAAGGAAGCTATGACTCTCTTCCTTCCCTATTGTTCCTTATCTAGGAGGGGAATAAATCAAAATGAAAAGACTTGGAAAAATGATATTTGGAGAGAAAATCGTTACCAAGAATACAAGCAATCATGCCTTGCTGTAGTATCCAATTTTAGATTTCAACAAGACAAAACACAAATGTTTTTGTTCATGGGAAAAGGCCTAGATGTTGGATAGAGTCCTAAAGCTGAGTTAAATATGAGTAATAAGATTGACTCAAAGTTCAATACCAACTGCAAACGGGGTTTCTAAATATTCTTATTTTTTTTAAGCAAAAAAGAAAACAAGACCAAAACTTTTGATAAGCAACCAGCCCTGAATTATGAGATGATTTTATACTATTTTAGGATATAAAATGCATCTATTGGAAACAGAATTTGAGATTTCAACAATTTTTGTCCTCGTATCCATGAATCAATAGCTTCATTCCGAAAAGCCATTAGTTCTTGTAGAATATAATGGAACTTGAAATGTTATGTCGATAGATGTTGACAACCCAACAATCTTTTTAGAAAGATCATTAGCAGTGTCGAAATGTTAAGTGCTTCACTGACATATATGTTCTTCTAGAAACTTAATATACACGCATGTGTATTTCAACGTCTTTTCTTTAGTTGAAGTTAGGGAAACTTAGATGCTTCTCTATGAAAAAAAGGTCGTGGTTTAATACCTTAGAGGAAAAAACTCTATGAAAAAAAGATCCAGTAACTAGCTCAACTATTTAATTTAAAATCCAAGTACAGGAAAAAAAGTTACTGAATCATTTTACGTGTTGTCTGGTTAGATGCACTTTGACACTTTGAGCCAATAGATTCAAGTTAGTCAAAGAAGCATGACGACAGGATATCCTTGTCTCTATAGATCTTAACTAGAAAACAAGCTAGCTACTGCTGCTCCTGTCATTAGTTTAATTCATATGTCTTGTGTTTCACTTTTTATTTTGGATATTGTCTCATCCTTGCGTACACTTTTGTTTATCGTTGCCCTGGGTTTGATTTAGTCTGAGTTCTTGGTAGGATCGACGAGCCCTTGATGCAGAGAACAAGTAATGCGAGCCAAGTGGAGTGGTTGTCTGAGGTCCAGGTTCGTGTACCCCATGCAACCAAAATTGATGAACTTCTGGTGTGAATTATGCGACTTAGGGCACAGTGTGTAGGGATTTGCTGCTTATTGTGATTATAGTGACGGATTCTGTTTTGCTTATGTTTTGTGTTTAGCTAGAAGAGGAATTATACAGAGCTAGCTACATATTGAGTGAAGGAGATGCGAATGGAAATGATCTTGTTTGTTTGACTTTGCATAAATTGTTAAGTTATGGGTTTATTTGTTATCTTTACTTGTTCCTAGGGGTAGTCTTGTACATTTACATGTGTTCATATATATATAGTGAAATGGGTCAGAGTGTGCCCTAACACCTCAGAAATTCACAAACTGTGTTCTCTCTCTCTCTCTACGTTATGTTACATGGTATCAAAGCGATCATGGATTGAGCTTCATCGAGAGAGACTCACGTTGTGTCCTTAGATCATCGATCGTTGGGTGTTCTTTCTCAGTGGATCGATCGAATGAAGGCTGCTTTCACAGTGTAGATCGTGTTTCACGCTGTTACACTATTTCAGCAACAGTCGATCACCACTGAGCTTCTACTCCAACCACTGGGTCTTTACTCCGACGACCCCCATGACCTCCGGCGACACTCGTCCGACGACGGCGACCTCCGGCGACCCATCCCTGACGTCGGCGAAGCTCCGGCGAGCTCCGGCAACTCTTTTTTGAAGCCGAAATCACTGTTTTACCTCAGGCGACCACTGTTCAGCCTCCGGCGAGGCCCATTGACGTCGTACAGGTGCTATTTGGGTTGTCTTTGATTGATTTGGGTCTGTTGTACTCAACACTATTCGGTTTGGGTCAGATTTGGGTCTGTTGTTCCTCCCCTTGTGATCACTAACTTCTGTTGATACTCTTAACTTACTCAACTTACTGGACCTGCTCCTTTAGGGTGTCTCAGACCTCACTTGAGGTATTTTTACCTGTTTTCCCACTGTGAGGTATGGCAGAGACACCCAAAGAGGCCTCTAACAGTGCGAAGAATGAAGGGAGCCAATTTGTGACTCAAACTAATGCTACATTCCAGATGCCAACTATTAAGTTGGATGGTTCCAACTATTTGCTTTGGTCTCGGAGTTTTACTTTGGCCATCACTGCGAATGGTTTGTTGAAATTCATCACGGGGCCTGTTCCACCACCAGCAGCTACTAGTCCAGATTTTGTGACATGGACTACTCAAAATGCTCAAGTCCTTACATGGTTATTCAACTCCATAATACCCACCATCAGCCATAACTACTTGTTCCTTGACACTCCACATAAGGTGTGGACCTCTGTGGCCCAAACGTACTCTCGAAAGGGTAATGATGCTCAAGTGTTTGATTTGAGAAGGAGACTTCGGGGGTTGGACCAAAACCATAGGTCCTTAGCCGAGTACTATGCAGATTTGAATGGAGTGTGGCAGGAACTTGATTACTATAAGAGTTTTCACCCTACTTGTACTGTTGATGCCACTGCATATCAACAAATGGTTGAGAAAGACCGTCTTTATGATTTCTTGGCGGGTCTTGACGTGGAGTATGATCCTATTCGAGTGCAAGTATTAGGCCGTGTTCCTTTTCCCTCTTTAGGAGAGGCATATGCCTGTGTTCAGGAGGAGGAGATTCAACGGAGTGCTATGGTACCTGTTTCCATTCCAGATCGCTCGGCTCTGGTTGCCATTCCTACTCCACGGGATGGTAAGGCTCAAGTTGGAGAAAGAGCAGTTCTGTTGATCGTGACTTGCTTCAGTGTGACTATTGTCACAAGACTCGACATACCCGGGAGTTTTGCTGGAAGCTCCATGGGCGTCCCTCTCGAGGAAGGGGTGGTAGTCGAGGTAGTAGTCGAGGTGGTGGTCGAGGTTCTCATGCACATGTCTCGGAGTCCATTGTGGAGACCTTGTCGGATTCTAGTGGAGGTCGGTCATATCCTTTAGCCTCAGACAGTTCTCATGGTGGTGCCCTTTCTCAGGGGGAGTTACAGACTCTTAGGCGTCTTATGACGAGGCTTGACTCTCCATCTACCACAGCTTCTACTTCCACGACTTCTTCCCACTTTGCTACAGGTATTCAGGCTGGTGCCTTTACTGCTTCATCCTCACTTCCTTGGATAATAGATTCTGGTGCTACTGATCATATGACAGGTTGTTCATCCTTCTTTGACTCCTATTCTCCATGTTCTAGTAAGGATAAGGTCAGAGTAGCAGATGGATCCCTTTCTTCGATTTCAGGGAAAGGTTCTATAAATTATTCTCCTACCATGTCACTTTCTTCAGTACTTCATGTCCCAAGTTTTTCCACCAATCTTCTCTCTGTTAGCAGTCTTACTCATTCTTTAAACTGCTCAGTGACATTTTTTCCTACTCATTGTGTCTTTCAGGAACTGGATACAGGGAGAATGATTGGCAGTGGTAAAGCTAATGGAGGACTATACTTTTTGGAGCCTGCACCTAATCTAGTCAGTCCACCTATGTCATGTGGCCAAGCTCTTGAAGCAGATGTGGGCTCAACTCTTCCTTTACTGCATCAGTGGCACCGTAGATTAGGCCACCCGTCTTTTGGGATTTTGGAAAAACTTTTTCCTAGTTTAGTTAAGCACTGTACTAGGAATAAGTTTTTTTGTGAAGCGTGTGAACTTGCAAAACACAAACGCTCATTTTATGCTCCTGTTAATCAAAGAAGTGATTCTCCTTTTATGGTTATTCATTCTGATGTTTGGGGTCCCTCCCCCGTTACCTCTCTTTTAGGCTATCGTTGGTTTGCTACCTTTATTGATTGTCATTCCCGTGTCACTTGGGTGTACTTACTTAAGGCAAAAAAATGAAGTTTTTTCGTGCTTTCAATCTTTTCACAAAATGGTGCGTACTCAATTTGATGCTAACATTAAAGTGCTTCGTAGTGACAATGGGACTGAGTATATTGATGGGAATTTTCGGGCATATCTGAATGACTCTGGCATTCTTTTTCAGACCTCTTGTGTTGGTACTCCACAACAAAATGGAGTTGCTGAACGCAAGAATCGTCATCTTGCTGAGGTAGCCCGTTCACTCTTGTTTACCATGAATGTTCCTAAACATTTTTGGGGTGAAGCTATTCTTACTGCAGCTTTTCTTATCAATCGCATGCCATCCAGTGTTCTTCAGTTCCAAACTCCTCTTAAGTTTCTCCCGGGTTGTTCTCGGGTCTCCTCTCTTCCACCCAAGGTTTTTGGTTGTGTGTGTTTTGTCCACGCTCCTAAGCACCCTGGTGGGAAACTCGATCCCAAAGCCCGTAAGTGCATCTTTCTTGGCTATTCTCCTACTCAAAAGGGTTATAAATGTTATGACCCACACTCTCGCAAAACATATGTTTCTATGGATGTCACTTTTTGGGAAACAGAATCCTTTTATCCTCTGTCCACTTCATCTCTTCAGGGGGAGAATGATAGACAGGAAGAGATGTTGACATATTATACTCCCGAGTCGTGGTCTTACCTACCTTGTCATAGTGAGGGGGAGAAAGAACCTTTATCTGTAGAAAGAGTGGAGCATGATGTTCGGGAAAGACTGGATAGGCCAAATTTGCAAACTTTTTCTCGAAAGAAAAAAGGCAAGCCTACATGTGCGGTACCACTTTGCCAATCTTCATCACCTACTCCAGTTCCTGACTCTTCAGCTGACTCATCTGGTAATGATCTTTTCCCTACTATTGTTAATGATCTTGATGCTCCTATTGCTCATAGAAAAGGTGTTAGAACTTGTACCCAACATCCTATTTCTCAGTTCGTTTCATATTCCCGTTTATCTCCTTCGTATCGTGCTTTTGTCTCTTCTCTTTCTTCTATATCTATCCCACAGGACTGGAAAGAAGCTATCATAATACCTGAGTGGAAAGAAGCTATGGTAGAGGAGATGAATGCCTTGAAAAAGAATGGCACCTAGGAATTAGTGACTCTTCCAAATGAAAAGAAACCAGTGGGATGTAAAGCACAAGGCAGATGGAATGGTTGAAAGGTATAAGGCCAGGCTTGTTGCTAAAGGTTATACTCAAACGTACGGCATTGACTATGAGGAGACATTTGCTCCTGTGGCCAAGATGAACTCTGTTCGGACCCTACTCTCTTGTGCTACTACTTTGGATTGGCCTCTTCAACAGTTTGATGTGAAGAATGCATTTCTCCATGGTGACCTAGAGGAGGAAGTGTACATGGGCATACCACCAGGTTTTTCCTCCTTTGCAACAGAAGGAAAGGTGTGTAGGTTGAGAAAGGCCCTTTATGGATTGAAGCAATCTCCCAGAGCATGGTTTGACAGGTTTCTCAAAGCCATGTTGAGATTTGGATACAAGCAGAGTCATGCTGACCATACTATGTTCATCAAGCGGAGTAATGGTAAGATAGCCATACTTATCGTTTATGTGGATGACATAATAATGACAGGTGATGATGTGGATGAGATTGTTAGTCTTAAAGCTCTTCTTGCTCCAGAGTTTGAGATTAAGGATTTGGGGTCTATGAAGTACTTCCTTGGAATGGAGGTGGCTCGATCTGACAAAGGGATTTTTATCTCTCAAAGGAAGTACATTCTTGATCTCTTAGAAGAAACTAGTATGTTGGGATGTAAGCCAGCTGACTCTCCCATTGAGGCCAATCATCGTCTTGGTAGCAATGCGGGGGAGCATACAGATAAGGAGAGATATCAGAGACTTGTGGGTCGCCTGATATACTTATCTCACACCAGACCAGATATTTCCTATGCTATGGGGGTTGTTAGCCAGTTTATGCATGAACCTCGTATTGTGCATCTTGATGCGGTCCATCGCATCTTGAGGTATCTCAAGTGAGCCCCAGGTAAAGGAATCTTGTTCTCCAATCATGGTCACTTGAAATTGGAAGTCTTCACTGATGCAGACTGGGCGGGTTCTATTGATGATAGGAGATCTACCTCTGGTTATTGCATCTTTCTGGGAGGAAATTTGGTTACTTGGAGGAGTAAGAAGCAGGCAGTGGTTGCTAGGTCCAGTGCAGAGGCTGAATACAGAGCAATGGCTCATGGTGTTTGCGAGCTTTTATGGCTCCAAACCTTTTTACGTGATTTGGGATTCCCTGATGCTGGCCCTACGAAGCTCTACTGTGATAATAAGGCTGCCATAAACATTGCCCATAATCCTGTCCAACATGATCGAACGAAGCATATTGAAATCGACAGGCACTTCGTAAAAGAGAAGCTGAGCAACGGCTTAATTTGCATGCCTTTTGTGAGATCAGAAGACCAGTTAGCTGATGTATTCACTAAGGGTCTTAGTAGTAGAAGTTTTCACCCCATTGTGTTCAAGTTGGGCTTGATAGATATCTTTGCACCAACTTGAGGGGGAGTGTTAAGTTATGGGTTTATTTGTTATCTTTACTTGTTCCTAGGGGTAGTCTTGTACATTTACATGTGTTCATATATATAGTGAAATGGGTCAGAGTGTGCCCTAACACCTCAGAAATTCACAAACTGTGTTATCTCTCTCTCTCTCTACGTTATGTTACATAAATGATGCTAAGATAGAGGAGATTAAGGTTAGGTGATCAAAAGCGTATCTGGGGGAGACGTTTGGAGTTGGTCTGCTTTGGGGCTAATGGTACAGTGTAGAGCATCTTTTTTGGAGACGTTTGGAGTTGGTCTGCTTTGGGGCCAAATTTCTTCACTCCTCTCTTAAATTCATCCACTCCCACCCAAAATCCACTCCAACCCAACATAGATCCGTCATTTTCATACCATAGGGAGCTCGGGATTCGCTTGTTCTTACTTGAGGAAGTCATTTTCTCGGTGGGTTTTGATTTGTAGAAAAAGCTAGGGTTTTGGTTCAAGCTTGATTGGAGTTCAATACCTTGAGGTTCTTCTACCATTTCTAATTGTTTATGGTTGAATGTTGCATAGAAATCACGATTTGTTCCCATCTCCTTGAGTTTGTTGAGACTCTTGGATCTAGTAGCTCAAATCTTTGTGGTAATGACCTCTCTCTCCTATCTCTAGATGTATTTGGGTTGATTGGTTGCATAAACTTCTAGATTGATCATGTTCTTGAAATTGTTTATGTTGAAAATTGAGGGCATTACATAAGGAGTAAAGTACAAAAAGGTACCCATGTGCATTAACGTCTCGCCAATGGCTGAATTCGGTGAGCCCCCAAACGCACGCCTAAAGGTTTTCTCTGCATTGACTCCAAACCGGAGATACGTAGTAGAGAGAGGAAACGGGCAGCAATGGCCATGTTCATTCCACTCTTTCTCCCAGAAACGGGCATTTGGACCGTTAAGGTTCGGCCAATTGTATTTGCACTGTGAAAGCAAGGGACCCCAAGGCTGAAAGAGAAGAAAAAATATTAAGGCAATGAAAAACAGCAAAACCAGAAGGATAAAAAAAAGAACAGTGTCTTACATGAACAAAGGTTCTACTGCCTCCACACGGGACTGGTGCACCTATGGAATCAAAGCCCCAAACTCCATGTATGGAAAATTTGGCTCTATTATTGTAGCATGAAGGGATTTTTCCATTGCAAAAGGTGGGCACCCATGTGAGTGCCACACCATAGTGATTACAACTTTGCTGCCTGGGGGGAGGAGGTTGCCCTGTGGCAGGCCTTATACCCCAGAGCAGCAAGATTGTAATGATAAAGAACCTAAGAAATGCCTTCATATTGCTGTAAATGGATCTGCCTTCACCTACAGAAGCAACCTAGAACAAAAAAACAAGAGATAAGCAATGACGAGATGAGAAAAAAACCAAGTCCAGACATTAAGTGGTCTAACGGAAACATCAATTTCAAAATGACGCAGAACTTTTGAAAGGAATGGTCAGGCAACAAAAGAAAATGAGAACACAACAAGAGTAGGTAATAACATGGAAAGGAAGAGATAAGGAAATACCTTAGTCCCAGCAATGCCCATTGCAATTCCATTATTAGCCAATTTCACGGCAGGTGCATCATTCACCCCATCCCCAGTCATTGCAACTACTTCGCCATCTTCTTTGAGAAACCTCACAATTTCTTGTTTATGCCTTGGCTCAGCCCTAGAAAACAGTATCCCACCTGTTTGCCTTAGATGACTTTTGGAGTCACTATGGTCCATGAAGTCTCTTCCTGTTAAGCTCTTTGAACTGATGTCCTCATCTGGTCCAAATACACCTATCTCACAGTATATAGCTTCTGCTGTATTCTTGTTCTCTCCCGTAATAACCATTACTCGAATGCCAGCTGCTCTGCAGTCCTCAATGGCTTGGCTAACTTCTTTCCGAGGAGGATCCTTTGACAAAATGAAACAAAGTTATGCACTATCCAAACATTTCATGATTGCTACTAAAACAGTGCACACACCAAAAATAAGCAAAGATAAATTGTTTGAGGACCTGACAGAGAATGAGCCAACTCACCCTAAGCCCAGCAAAGCCAACAAAAATGAGATTACTCTCAATCGACAAATAATTAGATGGTTGAAGTAAAAGTTGATGTGCTGGATGGTCTTCATCACCACTACGTGCAGCAAACTCCAAAAGATTATCCTTGCAGGTAAAACCCAAACAACGTAATGCACTTGAGGACATTTTTTGCAGGCTTTCCACAATAGCATCTCTCAAAGATTGATCCAGTTCTACAATTGAGCCGTCAAGCAACTGAACAAAGAAGCTTTGTTCTAATAAATTTTCTACGGCACCCTGCAACAACGCGGCACCTAGTTGTAAGTAATGAGTATGCCTCCAAATAAATGAGCAAAACCAATTGATGGAAACAGAGATCCCATTGACAACATATGCATTTAGACCTTCAAAGGTGAAATCACCAACAATACAATAGAAATTTAGATTAGAAAACAGAAGCAATAAGAAAATGAATTTTAATATGAAGAAGAAAAGTTACAACCGATCAAGATCCTAATATAGTCAACATAGGAGAAAACTAATGCACAAGGAGTATAGTCATAGGCTTAGAGAAAAACACCAGTAGAATGTCATATAAATCTGAATCTTGTGGAATCCAAGCATGCAACAAATCCAAATCAACACTTGTAAAATGCAATCAAGAAATGAGACAATAACCAAAAGGCACATACATGACTAAGACCAACACCAAAACAACCCCTAAACTTCACTGTGGATTGGGATACTGCAATCTGACGATAGAATAAAGTAACTCCAGACACAAGCTAAGCTTTCTATTTCTTTTTTGTAGGGAAAAAAAAAAAAAAATTAACTTCCATAAACATGAGGAAAATTTCGCCATCAGAATCTATCTAACTGGAGAAGTTTCGGAAACCAGGGATAGCCCCGGGAGAGGCAGAACTCATAGGATTGCTATGGAAGGGGCTTCAACAGGGAAATTGAAATCGCATGGGGACTAAGAGGGTTGAGGTAAGATCTCCTTGTCCACCTACCCTTTCTTTTGATCTTGAGAACCCATTCACCAACTCTTTCTCATTGATGTTCACACAGGGAAATTCAAGTAGCAAAATATGAAAGCAAATGGATGGAGGAAATTGAACCAGTGACTCAACAATTGCACAAAATTTTAAGGTACTACACTTTAAAAGTTCTATTGCATCAGAAAACGGAACACAACAGTTTAGGGTTTGTCTTTTTTTGTTTGGTTGACGCCTGAGGGCATGTTTGTTTCTCTCTGCTTTTGTTAAATGGAATTATCCCTTGTATTTTCTTGGGATTTTGGTATAAATAAAAATTTACAGGGAAAAAACATGAGCTGAAAGCAGTACATTGAGATGCATTTTGGTCTATAAGTAAGCAAGATGCATAAGATGATAGGAACTTACAGTTTGAAGCAGCTTTTCTTCTTGAACAGCATCCACCGGTGGAGATTTAACAGGATGCTTCCAACAGACATAGCCAGTAACATCAGAGTGTACTGCAACTGACTGATTTTCTAAGTTATCAACAAATTCACTTCTTTCAACAGAAGCAAGATGAGAACTTCCAAATGGCTTGTCCACGTATACTATTGCCAATTTTTCCATCTCAACAAAGTCATCCATCAGATCTCTGTCTGAAGCTCCAACAGCTCTTTGCAACAGTGTACCCATGTGTTTCCCATTTTTCGAATGCTCCAAATCTGAATTCAAAGCAGAAGCCAAGGATTCTGCAATTCTGACCTTGTCGTCACTGCCCATATCAGACATTGATGCCACGGGGAGTTCATGTGCTATGTGCATGTTTCTTTTTGTTTCCATACATATCAGACTAGTCTTTGCGCTAAGAGAACTCCTATTTTCTTCTTCCAAGGCACATAATTTCTCAACCAAATAGTTGAGACTTTTATTGGGTGTACCAGGAAAATTGCCCATGGAAAAGCCAAATGAACCAGTTGGAGAAGGATTGGACTTTCTCCTCCTTGTTTCAACTTGATCCATTCCCAGCATTTCAATGCCGTAATTCAGTTTTGCTAGAGTAGCAGGACCTGGCAACCGCATACAGACAAGGACAGGTAGCCTCCGACATTCTGATTTTAATTTTGCAATTGTCTTCGCACTCTCTAAGTGTTCTTTATGTGCTACATCAGCCATTCGATAATTGAATTCTCTTGCGTTGCTCCGAATCTCAAGCTCCTTCTCAAGTACTCGAACCTTATATTTAAGAGAAGCGATCTCTTTCTCTATGGATTCTAGTCTAGTCATCAGGGCCTTAAAATCTACCTCCACTCGAGTTCTTTGTTTGTTCATGTCTGGAATGAACTTTTCCTCAACCAAAAGAGCCTTGCTGAGCTGAGTATTCTCCGCACCTAATTTGGAGAGCCTTATGTTGATGTGATCCAATTTTTCCTCTAAAACAATCCATGATTTTTTTAGTTCTTTTGATGTCTTCATCACAGCACCATGACACCTTTGTACGTGTTCTTCGTGAACAAGCCGTAACTGCTGCATACATTCCTTCCGGGTCCTATCCAGAGGAGTTAGCCTTTCTTCACCAGCCACTCTTCGACGTTTCACATCATCTAATTCTTCTTTCAATGACATAACTTCTGATTCTGCCTTCTCCCAGCCTGAAAAATATAGAAAGGAACATTTAACCGCGCAAACTACATCAACTGAAACAAGCAGCTATTTATGATGGTTGGTATACCTCAAAGCAGAAGTCATGCAAAAACTCCAGCATTTTCTTTCATCCGTAAAAAAAATTTAGATTAAATATTTTTTCAACTTATACAATAAGCATCCGATAAATTACCTGCAAGGGCTTCCTCTGCCATTTTTGCATGTATCTCCACAAGCTCATCTTTAGCATTGCACTGAGAGAGGGCAGAGGAAAGCTTCACATTTTGAATTACAAGATCTCCACCCAACTCTGCTTTTTCAGTCTGAAGTGTTTGTATCTGAAACACAATAATAGCAATGCCTCAATGAAAAATGGTGAATCCAAAATATAAAAATTGGAACAGATGACATAACAAAAAAGAGGAACGGAAGAGTAGAAAGTCTCCATGATCGTACCAGAATGGATTCATGGACTGCATCACAATAACTGCCTGCATCTTCATCTTCATCTTCACTTATAATCCTACACTCAATTATCTATCAACCAGAATATAAGACAACCAAAATTTCACATGGACAAAACAAAGGAGCTCGGAAGGATAAGTAACTTATACCATGCGAAAACTTTTTTGTGTTGTACTGCTGTAAAGATTCATATTTCGCTCTCCAATATGCCGGTGAGCTGCATATCACATCCAACACATGAGGGTATAAACAATGGGTCAAATTGAGTTAATTTATTGTGTATGCATGACGTAAGGCATCAAAGCTAGCTTTGCAGGTTGCTAGCCTCAGAGGTGTCATTGCTGCTATTGAAAGGGATCTTAGGAGTTGTATCAGTTTGCTGAGGCATAAAGAAGAACGATCAGAAGAGGCTTCTGTGTAGGGATTGGCATATATCCCATAGAATTTTTTCCTCCTAGCTTGTATTTAGGTTTTTTTTCTTTTTTCTTTTTGGTGTTCTTGTGATGGCAGCTGATTTGTGTAATGATGAGTTAGTGTAAGATCCTTGTATTTCTGGTTCCGGGGGATGCACCTGTGCACCTGTATCTTGGTTTTGTGAAATACATGGTAATTACATAAAAAAAGATATCAAAGTTAGAGCCATAGAAAATGCTATGTTAAGACTCTTGTATGTACGGTAACCCTCTCTTCCGCTACTGGTGGACTGCTGCACATAAAGGCCGACAAAAGCAACCTTTCTTAGCACGCTTTTCAAGCGTTTAGCTTCTGCTAGCGGGGGGGCGGCAAGGCCATAAAGCAAATTCAGTTGGAAGCCTAAGCCAAGAATAACGAAATGACGGGCCCCTTTAGAGATAGGGGGGCGGCTTTCTTGTGGTAGTAAAGGCAGAAGTATAAAAAACATGCAAAATTACAATTCGGCGAAGTTTTCACATAGCTCTCCAATCTCTAGACAAGGGATACAAATGAGTCTTATTTAAAAGAGAGAATCAGCATGCAAATGCAAGAATTTATGTAACTTGATGACAATTATAGAAAGCAAAAAGACAGAAGGGGCATAGAACTTAAAATTAGTTGAGACAATGATCAGTAGACAGGTAGTTCCGTAAAGACAATGTTAGAACTTAGAAGTGTTTCAATGTGCACATTGTGTGCAAGTATGCTTTGGAGGGAGATAGGAAGGATAGAGAGTGCTCTTGAAGACTATGTTATAGGAAGTAATCTGAAGAATATAAAAATGATCAAAAGCTTACATTCTCCAAACTTCGTAAATTGAAGGACTTGATCAGGAGAAGCACCAATTTCTTCGCTTAAATCAGCCACGAATGTTCCCCGCTTCACACATGAATGAAATCAGGACACATGGTTAGTAAGAATATCACTTATCAATATGAGTCAAAGTGGGCCATAATTACAGTACTTCAAGGCTTTCTGCAGTTTCCTGTGCTCAGGACCTAACAAATCATTTATTTCCTCATTGTAAATTACCATGTTGGACATTCTTAGAAAAGTTTCCTATCCACATCCTTAAATACATGCGAATTGGGATTATTTACAGCAAGCAATAGACTTTATGTGAAAAGCTATATCTGGACCGCCATGACTATGTAGCAAAAGTAATTCAAAACCACCACCAGAGGCACAAATGGTGATATATTATCACGGCGGAAAAAAAAAATTATAAGAAAGTGGTCTGTCATACATGAGGCAGTTTATTCAATATTACCATGCCTAGCAAGCAGACAATAGGCATTTAAATTCAAAAGTAACAGAGCCATAAAGGCAGATACTATACATTTTGGGACAGAAAAAGTCACATTCAGATGCCATCCTAGCAAAACCTCAATAACCAATGGATTTGCCATAGAAATGCCAGAGAACTAACAAGTAACAACACCAGAAATCATGCCCATAAAGCCTTGGACAGTCCTACTGAAGGCTTCCTACGTATGTTGCTCTATCAGTCATTAGCCACTGATTCTCATTTGAAAGAATTTTACCAACTACTAAACTACGCCAAACCATATGTAACAGTGAGTAAACCTAATCCCCCTACTACAAAAGACATGGATGACAATCACATGATCTGATGATCATAAAATAAAATGAGATGTTCGTGAATTAAAAAAAAAAAAGCAAGACTGTTACAGCTACCTTTTGTATGATCTCAAACAAATTATGCATAGCACGTGCTATAACTCCAGGTTCAGAAGTAGATCCCGGTACTGAATGTGTTCTTCCACTAATTGTTTGACCATAAGCAAAAACAGTGCCTGCAAGGAGGTAAATTTTGAGAGAGAGAGAGAGAGAGAGAGAGAGCGTTGAATAGCTTTTAAAGCATATTATGAATTGCTATGAGTTACACATAAAAGACCCAACAAGTGCGGAGAACATTTTTATACAATAGTCATTATTAAACGTACCCCAGGATATATACCTAACATCAAATTAAGCAAATGCCAAAACAGTGCAGTAAAATGCAAAGAAGATGCCATGAGAATCGACGTAAAATGCATTATCTGGAGAAACTGATAATGGGAAAGATGTAGCCTCACTCCTATGAAAGAAGTTTGACTGCTGCAAACTACATGCAAAGTCCATATCTCTTGTCACAGATTTTCTAACCGATAGAATGCACAATTTCAACACCTTCTAAGCGTATTCACAAAGTCAGTTGGCCTTAAATCTAACACCTGTCACCATACAAAAAAATGTTGGGCAAACACTTAAAACATGACATAATCAAATCGAATTGATGTCAATTAAACCTACAAATAACAGAACCATATGAACATTCAAAGGAAAAGCTTAATGATCCTGCAGTAGAAAAAACATTACACATAGTTTCAGACATACATCCATGTGAATAACGTGCATCAGCAAATAGAAACAGATGAATATATGCAGCTGTATATGCAGTGCAAAGTGTATATCAGTATACGCATAACTACATCCATCCAATCCAAGCTTGACGAATCAAAGAAGCTTACGAACATCTAAATGGAGAGATTAGTGATCCGTTAGCATAAAACATATACTATATAAAAAAACGGATGTGTGTGTAGATGGGTGAATATAAGGGAGAGAAAAGTATAAATACGCGCATACGTATATATGGATGTAGTAGATGTGCAGAGTGTATATTTATAACTACATGGTGTGCGTTAATTGAAAGTAGTAACAAGTGAAATGAGGAACATAGTTTTCTTCCATGCATAACTACATCAAAGGGATCCAAGCTTAACGGTCAAACACGCATGGGAACATATAAAGGGAGGTACCAGTGATCCTTCAGCAGAAGGGGGAAAAAAAAAAAAAAACACTCCGTAATACAATCCTTTCAGAATATTCACAAACTCTAGTTCGGCCTTAAATCAAACATCTGGTGCCCCAACAATTTCGGACAAAAGCTTAAACGCATCCTTTTATAGCGTACTGATCCTTGTCCTTTACCAGGGGGAAAAAAACACATTCAAACATAAATTCGTTTGCATACATGTATCTGCAAAGAGAAACAGCTGTACATATATAGGAGTATATATATGTATTATGCACGTAATATATGTGCAAAGTGTATATCAGTATACGCATAACCACATCAACGCAATTCAAGTTTAACGAATCAAAGAAGCTTACAAACATAAAAATGGAGGTAATAGCGATCCTTCAGCAGAACAAAACAAAAAATTGAATGTAACAACGGAAGCGAATATGCAGAGAGGGAGAGAGAGAGGAGTACCGCATTCGAACTTGGAGGAGTGATTAGGGAGGGAGAGGGAGTTGCCAGAGATTCGCCGAGGACCGGTAATGGGGTGCTCCATAGAGAGAGAGAGAGAGAGAGAGAGAGAGGATTTTGCTTCGGCACTCTTTAACCCCGCCTCATCAGCCTCGTTTCAAAACCTCAAGGCCCAAGCTGCAACCAACTTCAGTTCAAAAAAAAAAAAAGCTGCAACCAACTCGGGTTATTTGTAAAGTTACAATTGATAGTACGTGGTGATTTGGCTAAAATGAAAAAAATGGTTTTTGGTCTTTTTGTTTTGTCTTTATTTAAATTTTTTTCGCAATTTTTAGTTTTGCGTTAAGTTTTCATGGTTTATATATTCGTCTAGTCAAAAGTCAACCAAAATAATTCAGTTTATTGGTTTAATTTTGGCTTTATTTAAAAAAAATGTTTCGACCACAATTTTATATTTTTTGGATTCGTCTCGGCGAGACGAATCCATAAACCACGAAAACTTGAAGCAAAACTAACAAAGGCAAAAAAAATTTGAATAAAGACAAAAAAAAAAAAAAAACCAGTTCTGCCTTTTCTTGCCAAAGCACCCCCTAGTATGTACTATTTTTTTTTGCATCTCTAACATTTTTATTTTTTTTTTCCTATATCTATATATTAGGGAATGTTGGTACCTAAAGGCACAATGTAGTTTGAGCTCAACCTAATTTCGCCCAATAACTAAACCAAGGGCTAATGTAAGAATCCTAGATCTTGTTCGGTTTGAATTTGGTTTTTGGGATTTGGGTTTTGAGTAGAGAGAAAAATAAGGATAATTATTAGAAATAAAGGGTAATAATTGGAGAGAGAGAGAAATGATTGAAAAATATGGGTTAATGATTGGAAATAGGGATAAAAATTGAAGGGAAATAGGGGTAAAAAAAATTTATTTGGGTCTTGAGACCCAAGCCAAACAAGGACCTAACAATTTTGAATGGAAAAATCTACTACTAAAAGTATCCCACTTGCCATTGAGGAAATTTATGCAAAATATCACCAAATTGAATGAACAATCGTT
Organism: Vaccinium darrowii; assembly: GCA_020921065.1. Taxonomy (NCBI): domain Eukaryota; kingdom Viridiplantae; phylum Streptophyta; class Magnoliopsida; order Ericales; family Ericaceae; genus Vaccinium; species Vaccinium darrowii. The sequence continues at coordinate 28,882,874 of CM037152.1, forward strand.
ATGCGATAGGCTACAAATACAACAATCTTGTTCTACCATACAAATACGGTTAGAATACACCAAAATTCATACACATAGAATGGCGTAGCTATGGACAAATTGAATGCTACATATGATCATTATATAGAAATTGGGCATGGCGCAATTCATTTTGGCCATCCAACCATTTTCAACAAAAGAAGTCAGGAAAAAATAACAATCTTAAACAACTAATGTAACCAAAGTCTTTCCATTAGTTGCATTAGATGATGGAAGTTGAAATGAACATAATGTATAATCAAACAGGATTCCTTTCTTCTCAAATTTCATTTTTGAATGTCCACTCACTCCTCTCCCTCCCATTTTGAAGCCAACTAAAGTACTACATTTCTAACTCTAAATAACTAATACATGTTAAAAGGGAACACTACCAAGTTTAATGTAACACATTTCCATATGACCAAGAGGCTAGATAAAAACTAATAATACATGTCAAACACCCCCTAAATTGAAATTGAAAATTGGCAAGCTCTCTTGGTGAGACTTGGATTGCATAGGTCTGTTATGATCCCTCCATGCCACAAAGCTGCTCATCCCTTGCAATTGTCATTGAACATATTCAAAAGAGACACCAATTGCACTTGGTTGTTTAATTGACCTTGGAAAAGGAAAAAAAAAAGGAGCAAAATCGTATCATCACAGATAGTAACGAAGATGAACCAATCCTGGAGTTGAGTCTAAACAAAACAAAAAAAAATCTAATTTTTTTTGGTGATAAATGCTTCTTTCATTGCCAACCAACAATCAAATCCTTTACAAAGTATTAGAAAGGAAAAGAATATGCAGTATTTACACTGTCATTGGGCGTTCATAAGAGAATACAGAGGCGGGAAAATTTTCTAGACTTCAATGCAAGTGGTTGGTCGTTACAATCTACCCGGGGCGCCTGTCAAACCAAAGATGGCATGCTTTGAAAAGATGTGACAAAATAACTAACAAATAGGAAGAAAAACAGATTAGTTAGAGCAACTCCACCTCTTACTCTTTTTTTGACTCAAACTCAAAATTTGAGTAAAAGCTCTTAAAACACTCCTCCACTCATTACCCATACTTATACCAAATTGAGTTTTTACTCAAACTTAAACTCAAAAGAGTTAGACTCAAACTCTTACTCAAATTTTGAAGGCAAATTTGACACCCTCATATTAACAGTTTTGCCATTAATGAACCTTTTACTCAAATTTGCATTTGAATTTGAGGTTGTCCATTGAAACACACAATATCAAATGAAGTTTTGACTCAAATTTGAGTAAAAATATGAATAAGAGGTGGAGTTGCTCTGAGACAGATAAAATCAAATCAAGGTATATTCCTCCGCATACGACCGTGCCGCACATGTAAACGTAATATCTATTGCCTCAACTCACAGGAACTACCAAGCATTACTTGATGATGATGGCAAACTGACTCTCATCAAAATTTTTATTTGCCGATTGCAGATTACAACTCAACATTTATTTGTTTAGGTAATCAAAAATGCTATACGCAAGGAAGATTACATCGAACCATACACAAAATGTGAGTATTTTTTTAAAAACGTGTTTGCAAAATACGACTTCATGTTCTTTCATTCTCTGTATGATTAGGTGTAAGTTTTCTCGCGCATAGCATTTATATTTATTGTAAGTAATTGAACCTATGCAGAATAAACCAGTCCGAGAAGCCAATAGTAAGGGAAATTCAGTTGAAGTCGGGTTCATCTTACATTAAACAACACGTCAGTAAGGACAATCAGCGTAAAGGCAATTATTAACTGCATCCTCTTTTTTGTCATCTAGTGAAATTTTTATGTGTAAAAATTTCACTAAAAGAGAAAAAAGGGAGTGTAGGTATCAATTTAGGGGTGTGAATGTCAATTACCTTCATTAAGCCACTTCTTTTTTTTTTTTCCAAAT